>JAVJIF010018060.1:0-125471 GCA_038442645.1 Agave tequilana | reverse complement strand
TTTTTTTTTAACTATCTTTCGCGTAGATACCGAGGCTTCCTGAGGCCAAGGTACCTAGCTAATTGATAATCAAAATTATTATATTTTTATAGTGTCTTCTCCTATTAGGCTTTCTCAGCTACCCATATAGCGAGCTTTGGGCCAATGCTCCCAAATCAGATGGTCTTAGGGCAATAAGTGTAAAGACACTCCTACAGACTTAATTACTCAAGCAACTGAGGCCATAAGACAAGACTTATTAATATTTATTTTATTATATAATAATAATAATATTTTTTATTTTATATATAATAATAATAAATTCAAGGAGGAAAAAATAACCTTAAAAAAAACCTAGAAAAGAAAACTCCTAAACCCTAGCTTTCATTGGCTTTTATAAGCCAATGAAAATGCTATTCTCACATTTTCTCTAAACATTACACTCTCACAATGTTCTCCTTTCCATCTCAGTACAAGTCAAATCTGGAGTAAGAATATCACAGAGAAAATAAATTACATTCAACCCGCTCAACCTTTCATAATTGCGCCAGATTTGGTCCAATGATAGTAGCAGAATGTTTTTTGACTTTTACGGGCAGGTAAATGGCTGAATCAGCAAAACTTCTCAACATAAAGTTGTAGATCTTCGAATTCTCTTTTCGTAGCATCGTGGATGGCTGTTTCTGAGATCTTATAGCCAAGTTATGATCAAAATACCGCAGCATGCTCAAAAAGCATCCTCCAATCTTTTACAAATTGCGGCATTTAATTGCTGAATTATCCGGTTTCCTCCTTTTTTTTTTTCCTTTTACCTATTACCTGCAAAATATAATCAAATATACCCGAGTAGCATTATTTATATACAAATAATAGATATTAGGAGTATAAAATGGTATAAAATCATGCTGATCAAATACCCCCACACCTATCTTTTGCTAGTCCTCGAGCAAAATTAATAAAAAGAAAAAGAAAAACTAACTACCCTAACTTACTTTCGTAGGAATCACGGTTGCACTTAGCATGTGCAACAAGCCGTTAAACCCCTAGGTTACCCTAGAGGACGAGTTTTGTCTCGTGAGGGTTTCAGTGGATTACACCCACAAATCCAAGAAAGTTAGAGATTAAGAAATAAATAAAAGTAAAATAAGGATAACCGAAAATCAAGAAAAGGAAAACAATTCTTTCTTTTTTTTTTCTTTTTTTTTTTTTTTTTTTTCTTTTTTTTTTTTTTTTTTTGGTAACTAGTTAGTAAGATCATTGATGGGGAGATTCTGTCTCCTCGTTTTAAAATTACCGCAAGCGCACGGTCGTTTACTGTAGCACTTGAGGGTCGGTCCACAGGGACAGGTGGTTCATTTGGTTATGACACTTCTACACGAATGGATCAAAAGATTTACGATTTTGAGTGAGTTATGTGAACTGATTATAATAAAAGAAAAGTCAAGCACCTAGGATCGAATTCCCTAAACTAGCATCAAGTGGCCAAATTTGGTCTCCATACCAGTTTGTAATACACACCAAATCCCTATGTCTAAGAGGCACATTAATTTTGAACACTAAATTTAAGCACAAGCTATTACCCCAGTTACATAGTCCATCAAAGATAAATTAACTAAATTAAACAAATAGCAAAAAGGCAATAAAGCTCTAAGCATGAACCATTAACCCCCGATACATAGCCTGTCAAATATCCAGTTATTCTAGCAATTAATTCCTAAAAGTCATAGATCAATTGGTGTGCATACAGTCATAAATAGGAGAATGACTCGGTCCACAAGAATTAAGTCTAGGTTCATCCCCCCTAAGCGCTTGCACGGATTTAGCTACACATGCTATAGTTGACTCCAATACACTTTAATAAATAAAACATACTCAAATAACTTAATTAACTAACAAGTTAAATTAATTAAACTAAACTAAAAGCAACAAATAGTTAATTAAACTAATTGATCTAACTACATAAACTAACTCATCAATATAATTAATTAAATTATTTAACTAAACAAAAATTAAATCCTTACTTACCTGACAGCTTCTGCGCGTCTTCAGGATGGGGCGCTAGCAGCCTTGCTGTTCAAATGGAGGGAAATGGAGGGCGCACAGTCTATTTTCAAAGGTGAGAGGGGCGGGACCCGGCTTCTTAACAGGGGCGCCCAATGGGTTCCCTTGTTTTTCAAATGGGGCGTCAACAGGTGTTGGGGGGGCGCTGTAGCAGAGAGAAGCTCTGTTGCTTCCTTTTTGTTTGCAGGCGCCTGTTAACAGGCGCCTGTTTCTCTCTCTCTCTCTCTCTCTCTCTCTTTTTTTCTTTTCTTTTCTTTTCTTTTGATGAAGAAAATTGAAGAGAGGCTTTTGATGGGCAGGAAATTGAAGGGGGCTTTTGATGAATCAAGCAAAACAAAATAGGAACAAAAATAATAACGTGGACGGGAATTCTATGCAGCGAGAAGAGGAAGAGAACCCTCAAAATTTTAGATCTGAAATATACGTACAAGTGAAAAGAAAAAATAACCCTAGCTGCCGGCCCAATTCACAGCCCTCTCTATTCCTTATATAATAAGGAATTTTTTACAGAAAGGTCCCTTGAAATACATCTATTACATAATAAATCGTTTTCAATTCAGGCAGATTTTTTAAATGATGAATACAGGCCACCAAATGGAGGAATCAGCGAAAGCTATCAACACGAAAGTCGTAGATCTTCGAATTATCTTTCCATAGCATCTTCAATGATTTCGTTCGGAGTCCTGTAGCTAAAGTTATGCCCAAAATACCGCAACATATTTGGAAAGCAACCCTCAATCTTTGACAAATTGCGTGAGTTTATTGTTGAATGTAACCAGATGCCTCTTTCTCTTTCTTTTAGCTGTTTCCTGCAAAAATTCAATCAACTATACCCGAGTAGCATTTTTTATATACAAATAATAGATAATTAGAGTATCAAATGATATAAAATCATGCTGATCAAATACCCCCACACCTATCTTTTGCTAGTCCTCGAGCAAAATTAATAAAAAGAAAAGAAAAACTAAACTACCTTAACTCACTTTCGTAGGAATCACGGTTGCACTTAGCATGTGCAACAAGCCGTTAAACCCCTAGGTTACCCTAGAGGACGAGTGTTGTCTCGTGAGGGTTTTCAGTGGATTACACCCACAAAATCCAAGAAAGTTAGAGATTAAGAAATAAATAAAAGTAAAATAAGGATAACCGAAAATCAAGAAAGGAAAACAATTCTCTCTTTTTTTTCTTTTTTTTTTTTGGTAACTAGTTAGTAAGATCATCAATTTCAAAGAGTTTCCTTTTCAAGTAAAATCTCAATTCAAGAATCATATTGGCTATAAAATAAAGTCTCAAATCCAAAACTTTACACCACCTGTCCTAAGTTTCAGATCCCATGTATCCCGTGATCGTGATGTAGTTCTTAAGCTTGGGAATATTTAATTACAACTTTTATACTTTTTTTTTCTTTTTTTTTCTTTTAACTATTTTTTTTTAACTATCTTTCGCGTAAATACCGAGGCTTCCTGAGGCCAAGGTACCTAGCTAATTGATAATCAAAATATTATATTTTTATAGTGTCTTGTCCTCTTAGGCTTTCTTAGCTACCCATATAGCGAGCTTTGGGTCAATGCTCCCAAACTAGATGGTCTTAGGGCAATAAATATAAGACACTCCTACGGACTTAATTACTCAAGCAACTGAGGCCATAAGACAAGACTTATTAATATTTATTTTATTATATAATAATAATAATAATAATATAATTTTTTTTTTTAGTTGCAATCAATATCCCAGCCTATGAACTAATAGTGTAAGTGCTGTTGGGTACATAATCACTTAGACTAAGTTTAGATGGTATGTCCGTTTTAGATTCTAATCTTTATTTTAATATTTTATAATTCTTTCATCTTGATCTTACCCTTAAAATCCACTTATGGAAACTAAATCACTCACATACTAGCTAATTATTTGCAGAAAATTTCAAATTTTTCACAGTTTTTTTTTAAAAATTTTCACATTTTCTAAAGAAAGAAAAGAAAATAAAGTGAAAACCTTAAACTAAAACAAAACCAAAAAGACTCCTAAAACAAAAGAATATGTGAGTCTCCCCCCCCCCCCCCACACCTAAGCTGTGCCATGTCCTCATGCAAATACTTGAATACAGAGATAGAATGAAAATAGCATATAATACATACATCCACATACGTGTACTCAGTCAAAGAATAAAGCATCCAATTCAAGCATACATGAGTAGAATGTATGGAATAAATATGCTGAAATTAGAAGTACTCACAGTACACTGAAAAATCTAGTTGCAGAAGCAACCAAAATCACTCCATGTGTGTGCATCCCCGCCTATCCTGTAATCACTTAAATAAACTTGGCATAAAGGTTAGAGAAAAAGATACATAAAATAACTCTTTAGACACCAAACTACATTGACTCAATTGACTAAAAGAGAAATATAAGGACTCACAGACTCAAAAGAAAAAAAGAAAAATAAATAAATAAAATTAAAATTAGTATACAAATGTATAAAGTTACATCTTCCCTCACACCTGCCTTAAGCTATGACGATTTCTCCCCCTTGATCGCTTTCCACTTTCGAGGTGGGTTCTCTTCAATGAGTTGACATGACTATTAGAACCCTTCATCATTTTAGTACAACCTCCTTTAAACTTGATCATCATACTCTTTTTCTTTATTCTCTTCCTCTTTCGCTTTCTTCTTTTCAGCAAGTTAGAAAGAGGACTCACTCCCGCAACATTAACTCCTAGCCCAATCTTATTATCTTCACTTTCATGTGAGCAAACTTGATCAATAGCTAAGAATTTGAGTTCATCGTCAAATATCTCTTCAAAACATTTATCAAAGAATCCTACGGGGAATGTGTGTCTATCCAATTCATCCAGGAGTAAAAGCTCATCCTCAAAGATCTTTTCAAAGCTTTGTTCGCAGTATTTACAACCATAATTTATTGACTCGTTGTCAATATGATCGTTCGCCATTTCTTGAATCAGGGATGACACATGATTAACCTGTTGATTTATTTCTTCAAACATCCTGATCTCTTCCTCACATAGCTCGTCAAAACTTTGGTGATTACACCCAAAGTCTGAATCCATATGATCATCCTCAAATTCATTTGATCGACTTTGAATCATATTTACTTCAAAGATTCAGTTGATGGCTCACTTTTTTGCCCTTCAAGGTTGAAGATATTCAGATCAACTGTCATATTTCCAAATGTGAGTTTCATTAAACCGCTACGACGACAGTTGATCAAAGCATTCGAAGTTGCTAGGAAGGGTCTACCCAAATCACAGGATTTGCCCTCTTGGGTTCTCTACAGGTGCAGTTTCAAGGACGACAAAATCAACAGGAAGATAAATTCACCAACCTTAATTAGCACATCTGCAATCTCTCCTAATGGAACTTTAACTGACCTGTCAGCTAGTTGGAGAGTGACTTTTGTGGGCTTCAACTCACCCACTCCTAACTGCTTGTAAACCGAGTAAGGAAGCAAATTTACACTTACCCCTAAGTCTAATAGCTCCTTGTCAATAACAGTTGTTCCAATTGTACAGGAAATAGTTGGACATCCAGGGTCCTTATATTTCACTGGAACGCTATTCTGGATTATTCCACTGATATTTGCTGCTAGAAAGACATTCTTCGGCGTTTGATGTGCTCTCTTCTTAGTGCACAAGTCCTTCAAAAATTTAGCATAGGATGGGACTTGTTCAATAGCGTCAAGAAGAGGAACATTCACTTTCACTTGCTTGAAGATTTCTAGAATCTTCTCCATCTGCGCCGTGTGTTTCTTCGGTTTTAATCGGTTAGGAAATGGTGCTGGTGGATCATAAGGAGGCTCAGTGATTTACTCAGTTTCTTTATCTTCAGACTGATCTGCGCCAGAAGATGATGGATTAGCCATGGGGAGAGGGGAATTAGTTTGGTCAGGCATCACCACCTGATTGTCAACTTCCATTCCAGATCGCAAGGTATGAATTGCATTGATTTGAGCATGACTGGACGAACTTGCCTCTTGTATCTCTGGGATTAATTTCAGGTTGGCTGGGAAAGGTCCCTCTTTCCCTTTCACTCATTTGAGACGACATCTTACTCATTTGTAACGTGAGTTGTTGTATGGCTTGTTGATTAGACTGCAACATCTGTTGATTGGACTGCAACATCTGATTCGTCGATTGCATAAATGAGTTGAAGTTCTTCTCCATGGTGTTCAACTTCTGATCACTTCCAAATCCTGGTGGCGGCATTGATGGATTTGCATATGTTGGAGTGGATTGCGGTGCCACAAAGGCCGGTTGTTGTTGTTGATACTGGAATGTGTTTGGCCTCGTGTACTGTGAACCGCTTGGTTGAGAGATGCTTGTTGCCCCTCCTTGATTTCCTCCTCCTTGATTCCATGAAAGGTTAGGGTGATTCTTCCACCCTGGATTGTATGTTGGTGCATATGGATCATTCCTTTGTTGCTGATAAGTGGCGTTTAACTGTTGTCCCTGACTATTCATTAGTGGGTTTGGAAGGAATGGGCAATCTTCCATGACATGAGTTGGAGATTGACAGTTTAAAGCAACTTGGTACAGAGGTCTGATTCACTTGATCGAACTGCTGAGGAGGAGTCCTCTTGCTTTCCAACACTTCAATCCTTCTCATCAGTGCGGCCATCTTTGCTTCAGCTGCAATGGAGTTTTCGATCGAATGTATGCCCACTCCTCGATGTGGTGGTTGAATTTGTAGTTGGTGGCTTCTCATTAAACCCTTCCCACTGCATTGTTTTCTCTACCATCTCTTCGAGAATATCCATGCATCATCATCTGTCATCCTCATGAAGTCACCGTGACTCATGGATTCAAGAAGAATTTTCGAGTTGTAATCAACACCCTCGTAGATAATTTGACAGAGACGCCACTTTTCTATGGCATGATGGGGACATTGAGCTAGAAGGTCCTTAAACCTTTCTAAATATCTCCAAAATGGTTCTTTGTCCCGTTGTCTGAATTGATTGATCTCAGATCGAATCCTTGCAGTCTTGTGCATTGGAAAATTTTTTTAGAAAGACTGCAACAAACTCTGCCCATGTAGTAATTGAGTTTGTTGTGAGGCTGTAAAGCCACTTCTTTGCATTGTCCCTGAGTGAGAAAGGGATGAACCTTAGTTTGACTCCATCTTCACTCCGCTGCCTAATTCTCATCATTGCACACACCTCCTCAAACTCATTGATGAACATATATGCATCTTCAGATTCCAGTCCGGAGAATTTGGGGAGCATAGTGATGTATTGTGGCTTCAACTCGTAGTTGTTCTCAGTGACTTCTGGTAATTTGATGCATGACGGGTGTGATGATCGAGGAGGGTAACATCGGTCCATGAGGACCATTGGTGGAACAGGGTCAGTCATCTTGATCCCATTCGTATCTATGCTGACAAGACGTCCTTTTGAGTCACATTCCCAGCTGACATGTATCAGCGTAGGAATTGAGTTGGAATATGTGATGCTTGGGTAGCACTGAATTTTTTTTTTAATTTTTTAAATTTTTTTAATTTTTTTATTTTTTTTTCCGGTAGATGTGCTAAGACTAAAGAGGACACCAATCCCCGGCAACGGCGCCAAAACTTGATGGGGGAGATTCTGTCTCCTCGTTTTAAAATTACCACAAGCGCACGGTCGTTCGCTGTAGCACTTGAGGGTCGGTCCACAGGGACAGGTGGTTCTTTTGGTTATGACACTTCTACACGAATGGATCAAAAGATTTACGGATTTGAGTGAGTTATGTGAACTGATTATAATAAAAGAAAAGTCAAGCACCTAGGATCGAATTCCCTAAACTAGCATCAAGTGGCCAATTTTGGTCTCCATACCAGTTTGTAATACACACCAAATCCCTATGTCTAAGAGGCACATTAATTTGAACACTAAATTTAAGCACAAGCTATTACCCAGTAACATAGTCCATCAAAGATAAATTAACTAAATTAAACAAATAGCAAAAAGGTAATAAAGCTCTAAGCATGAACCATTAACCCCCGATACATAGCCTGTCAAATATCCAGTTATTCTAGAAATTAATTCCTAAAAGTCATAGATCAATTGGTGTGCATACAGTCATAAATAGGAGAATGACTCGGTCCACAAGAATTAAGTCTAGGTTCATCCCCCCTAAGCGCTTGCACAGATTTAGCTACACATGCTATAGTTGACTCCAATACACTTTAATAAATAAAACATACTCAAATAACTTAATTAACTAACAAGTTAAATTAATTAAACTAAACTAAAAGCAACAAATAGTTAATTAAACTAATTGATCTAACTACATAAACTAACTCATCATATAATTAATTAAATTATTTAACTAACTAAACAAAAATTAAATCCTTACTTACCTGACAGCTTCTGCGCGTCTTCAGGATGGGCGCCAGCAGCCTTACTGTTCAAATGGAGGGAAATGGAGGGCGCCCAGTCTATTTTCAAAGGTGAGAGGGGCGGGGCCCGGGCTTCTTAACAGGGGCGCCCAATGGGTGCCCTTGTTTTTCAAATGGGGGCGTCAACAGGTGTTTGGGGGGGCGCTATAGCAGAGAGAAGCTCTGTCGCTTCCTTTTTGTTTGCAGGCGCCTGTTAACAGGCGCCTGTTTCTCTCTCTCTTTTTTTTTCCTTTTCTTTTCTTTTCTTTTGATGAAGAAAATTGAAGAGAGGCTTTTGATGCAGGGAAATTGAGGGGGGGCTTTTGATGAATCAAGCAAAACAAATAGGAACAAAATAATAACGTGGACGGGAATTCTATGCAGCGAGAAGAGGAAGAGAAACCCTCAAAATTTTAGATCTGAAATATACGTACAAGTGAAAAGAAAAAAAAACCCTAGCTGCCGGCCCAATTCACAGCCCTCTCTATTCCTTATATAATAAGGAATTTTTTACAGAAAGGTCCCTTGAAATACATCTATTACATAATAAATCGTTTCCAATTCAGGCAGATTTTTTAAATGATGAATACAGGCCACCAATGGAGGAATCAGCGAAAGCTATCAACACGAAAGTCGTAGATCTTCGAATTATCTTTCCATAGCATCTTTAATGATTTCGTTCGGAGTCCTGTAGCTAAAGTTATGGCCAAAATACCGCAACATATTTCGATAGCAACCCTCAATCTTTGACAAATTGCGTGAGTTTATTGTTGAATGTAACCAGATTCCTCTTTCTCTTTCTTTTAGCTGTTTCCTGCAAAATTCAATCAACTATACCCGAGTAGCATTATTTATATACAAATAATAGATAATTAGGAGTATCAAAATGATATAAAATCATGCTGATCAATCATCAATTTCCAAGAGTTTCATTTTAAAGTAAAATCTCAATTCAAGAAATTATATTGACTATAAAATAAAGTCTCAAATCCAAACTTTACACCACCTGTCCTAAGTTTCAGATCCTATGTACCCCGTGATCGTGATGTAGTTCTTAAGCTTGGGAATATTTAATTACAACTTTTATACTTTTTTTTTCTTTTTTTTTTTAACTATCTTTTTTTTAACTATCTTTCACGTAGATACCGAGGCTTTCTGAGGCCAAGGTACCTAGCTAATTGATAATCAAAATTATTATATTTTTATAGTGTCTTCTCCTATCAGGCTTTCTCAGCTACCCATATAGCGAGCTTTGGGCCAATGCTCCCAAACAAGATGGTCTTAGGGCAATAAGTGTAAAGACACTCCTACGGACTTAATTACTCAAGCAACTGAGGCCATAAGACAAGACTTATTAATATTTATTTTATTATATAATAATAATAATATTTTTTTTTAGTTGCAATCAATATCCCAAGCCTATGAACTAATAGTGTAAGTGCTGTTGGGTACATAATCACTTAGACTAAGTTTAGATGGTATGTCCGTTTTAGATTCTAATCTTTATTTTAAGATTTTATAATTCTTTCATCTTGATCTTACCCTTAAAATCCACTCATGGATACTAAATCACTCACATACTAGCTACTCATTTGTAGAAATTTTTCAAATTTTGCACAATTTTTTTTAAGACTCTCAATAATGAAAGAAAAGAGAAATAAAGTGAAAACCCTAAAACTAAAACAAAACCAAAAAGACTCCTAAACAAAAAAAAATATGAATCTCCCCCCCCCACCTAAACTGTGCCATGTCCTCATGCATATACTTGAATACAGAGATAGAAATAATGTAGCATGTAATTTACACATCCAAATCAAGCACACAATCATGATGATCATGCAATCCAAGCATACAAAAGATACAGAAATGTAAATAGTATGCTAGATTAGACATACTCACAGTGTACTAGAGAACCCAGCTGCCGAAACAACAAAAATGCTCCTTGTATGTGGTGGATGCCTCCTTGCTTATCCTGTATCACTTGTAAAAAAACTCGGCACATAGGTTAGAGAAAAAGAAATAAAAGACTCACTAAAACTGACTCAACTAACTAAAAGAGAAATAAAAAGACTCAACAACAAAAAGAAAATAAAATAAAATAAACAGAAACAAATAATTACATATGTACAATTTCACAACTCCCCACACCTAGATTTTTCTAGGTCTATTCCCTCGAGCTCGCTTCCCATCATTCTAATGGGTTCTCTTTAATGGACAAAGTGGAGAGGTTAATCTTTTTGTTATTTTTAATTTCATCCTCTCCATCTTGTTCAGCACTTTCCTCCATCTCTTCTTTCTCATCTTTCCATACCTCCTCACAGTTTCATCATTTTTACACGATATAATTGGAGTGTCCATAATATGATTGCCTATGAATTTAAGCTCATCCTCAAACATCACCTCAAAACTTAAATCAACAATTTTCTTTGGAGGTGTGTAATTAACCAAAGCATCCCTAACCGATTCATTCAGATATATGAGTTCGTCCTCAAATAGGGCTTCAAAGCTTTGATTAACTAGAGATTCTTGAATCAAGTTTTGAAAAGTATGATCATTGGTTGGCTCATCGAAAGTGAAGATACTCAAATCGAGTTTTGTTTTCTCAAGGGAACTCTAAACTCAAGATCCTCAACACATGTTTTTTCATCATTGTGATCATCCTCTTCAACAAAAAGCTCATCAAGAAACAAAGGCTCATTATCCATGTAGGCATTCTCACAATTTTGATCAGTGTGCTCCATTTTCTCTATATGAGTGGATGCAATTTTCTGCTCCTCAACATTTATCTTTTCACAGAACTTAGAAAATTCATCCTCAAATTTCTTTTGAAGTAAAAATTCATCATTGTCACATTCCTCTTCACAGCAAGATTCAACTAGCTTCACACGAGGTGTATGTGTAGCCAAATAATTTCTAATCACTTCATCCAGACACTGAGGATCATTATCAAGTTTGTACCCCTCATGGACCTTCACAACTTCCTCAACACAGGCTTCTCATGTTCAAGCTCTTCAAATTGATTAAGATGAAATAATGGGGACTCGAAGGGCATCTCGATGGAATGATTAGACATGTCACTATGGCCAACGATTTGCTCTTCGGGTCTAACAGTTTGGCCTTTGTTCATCTTATGAAAGTTGATGTGCTCTTGAATGGACATGGGTCGAGTCGGTATTGGCTCATGAACTAGTTGACTAGAAAAGGGATCCTTCTCTTGCTCACTTACCAACCATTTACTGGCCTGTTTAAGCAGTCTCTAGTATCATAGAGCACTTGCTTTGAAGTTTGCCTGAAAGTTTCAAAAGCTTCCTCTAGTGTTGGTTCTTTGTCCACCTGATTGCCATTGAACTCAATTTGCGAAAGTTAATGGAACTCTTGAACTTGATCTGGACTTGTGGTTGAAACAGGTTGATTGAGATGAGTCATTATCTTATCCATGTGAGCACATGCCTCGATTAACTGCTGATTCGTTTCGACTATAGTCTGCTGCATGGCTTTAAAACTCTTCTCTAATGTGCTTTCTTCATGCTCAAATCCCCAAGATGGAGGTGGTGGTTCAATGTAGGACCAATTAGGTTGAGAATTTTGATATGATTGGTCCCATGAAAATTGAGGACAATTCCAACCTTCCGAATTGAAATTTGATGGATAAGGCTCGCTCGTAGGTCCTTGAAATGTGTGAAATTGATTTTGACCTAGTCCTGACGAATACCCTATCGAAGGACACTGTTCAGAAGAATGATTTGGATCTTGACAGTGATGGCAACTCATAGGATGGTATGAAGAAAATGAGTAGTTCGAGGGATGGATGTATTCATTAAAATCTGGAAGAGAGCTTGGTGGATGGAAGGGAGGGTCTGGCCTATAAAATGGATCGTAACCAAATGAATTTGGATAGGCCATGGGGAAAGGATTTTTTTTAAATTTGTTTTATTTTTTTTGAAATTTTTTTTTTTTTTTTGAATTTTGAATTTTTTTTAACAATCCGGTATAGGTGTCAAAACTAAAGATAGAACACCGTGTCCCCGCAACGGCGCCAAAAACTTGATGGGGAGATTCTGTCTCCTCGTTTTAAAATTACCGCAAGCGCACGGTCGTTCGATGTAGCACTTGAGGGTCGGTCCACAGAGACAGGTGGTTCTTTTGGTTATGACACTTCTACACGAATGGATCAAAAGATTTTGTGATAGTTTGTTCTAAACTAAATTGTCAATCTAGAAAAGTTAAGAGCCCAGGGTCGAATCTCCTAAACTAGCATCAAGTGGTCAATCTCGGTCTCCATACTAGTATGTTGTTACTTACCAAAATCTCTATTCCTAATAGGTAAAGTAAGTCTGAACACTAGATCTAAGCACATGGTATTATCTTCATCACATGGTCCATCAAAGGTAAATAAAATGACTAATAAATTTAAAGCAGTAAAATCCTAAGCATGGACCATTGACTACTAATACATACCTTGTCAAATACCAGTGACTCTAGAAATAATCTCCTAAAAGTTCTAGGTCAATTGGTGAGCGCAACAATCATAGTTATGAAACTACAGGTTTACCACAAAATAATCTAGCCTAGGTTCATCTTCCCTGGGCACTAGAAAATTAGTTACTCATGACTAAAATTAACAATCAACTAAACTAACTAAATCAGTTTGAAGTTATCTAAAATTTAATTAAGTCATTAATTGCAAGCATGTATAATTAAACTAAACTAATTAAATTAAATAATTAAAAAAAATAATAATAAAACACTTACCTGCAGGGGCGCCTGGGGCCGCCCCTGCCTCTTCACAATGGGGCGCCAAGTGGCGCCCCTTTCTTTTCAAATGGAGGGCGCAGGTCTCTACGCCCTCTGTTTTTGTTCTGCAGAGGCGCCAATAGGCGCCTCTGTACATCCCTTTTTTTTTTTTATAATTTTTTTTAATACAGGATTAAAATAAAACTAACAAAGTGAGAAATTTCAGAAAAAAATAAAATAAAAATGAAATAAAATGCTGGAAATAAAATTCTTACCTCTAAAATCTGAGATTGAAATTAGAAGAGACCTCCATCAGATGAAAATAACTTTGAAAAATTGATCAAAATCCAAGCTTTGATTATATTCGCACAAATTCAAGGAGGAAAAAATAACCTTAAAAAAACCTAGAAAAGAAAAAACTCCCAAAACCCTAGCTTTCATTGGCTTTTATAAGCCAATGAAAATGCTATTCTCACATTTTCTCTAAACATTACACTCTCACAAATATTCTCCTTTCCATCTCAGTTACAAGTCAAATCTGGAGTAAGAATATCGCAAGAGAAAATAAATTACATTCAACCCGCTCAACCTTTCATAATTGCGCCGAGATTTGGTCCAATGACAGTAGCAGAATGTTTTTGACTTTTACGGGCAGGTAAATGGCTGAATCAGCAAAACCTCTCAACACAAAAGTTGTAGATCTTCGAATTCTCTTTCCGTAGCATCCTGGATGGCTGTTTTTGAGATCCTGTAGCCAAAGTTATGATCAAAATACCGCAGCATGCTCAAAAAGCATCCTCCAATCTTTTACAAACTGCGGCATTTAATTGCTGAAATTATCCGGATTCCTTCTTTTTTTTTCCTTTTACCTATTCCCTACAAAATATAATCAAATATACCCGAGTAGCATTATTTATATACAAATAATAGATAATTAGGAGTATAAAAATGGTATAAAATCATGCTAATCAATGTGTTTTCTGCTATTAGTTTTCTTGTTCTCTGTACCTGCAAATAGAAAGAATAAACAAGTTAATTTTGAGAAAATCGTGCCGTTCCTTCCCGGCAACGGCGCCAAAATTTTGATTGAGATTTAAGAATTTGTAAATAATAAGAATGAGTTGTAGAGTTCTTAGTCTCAATGCTATCCGCTGTAGCAAGGGCCAAAGCGGGTTGTGATCCTCAGGGAAGGATGCGATGCAAGCTTTTCGGCCGATTCCTATGTATGCTTTGAATAAAACAGAGAAAGGATTAGATTTGAAGTGTATATGAATAAAGAAGTATGGTTTAACTGATCTACTACCACAACCCATCATGCAAGTCTTGGATGTTGAATTTCATCTTGAGATATATGTGATTCATCATAGGTTATTAAGAATGATTCAAGTAAGAAAAGACGATACAAGATTCTAACTAAGTTACATTATTAAAAACTAAACAATGTTTCATCCTAACATCTAAGTACAGCTTAAGAAAAGATTAATCTTAAATTTAGGCTGTCCTAGTTCTTAAGTATGAAGTCATGAGAAGTCTTTTAAATGTGCAACCTCGATTAAGAAATCTAATTATCAGTTTAATCTTCAAGAACAATAATCATTAAACCTAGGGTTTCTAAAGAATGGCCATCAATCGATTCAAATCCTAACTTGCCCTAGGGTTGCTTAAGTGATCAGCAAACCACACAAAGAATTAGTTAGACATCATTTTTTTATAATTATTTTTTTTATTTTGTTTTTTATTTTTTTTTAATTAGACGAAAAGAAGAAGAAAGAAAACAAGAGATCGCAGATGAAAACCAAAGCAAATAAACACAGAGAAAAGAAATAAAAATTGATAAGAATTAAATATGCAACAAAAAGTAACCTTTATTCGAAAGTACGTCTCCAAATATAAGCTCCTTCTTCTCCACAAAGCCTTAAAAAAGAAATTACAACGTGCAGAATTTTAAGAAAAAGCTAAAGAAAAAACCCTAATCTTCTCTGGATGCCCACTCTGCTGCGCCTGCAGGGGTATTTATAGGTGCAGAAGGCGATAGAGTCCCGGATAAACTCCTCCACGAAAACTGGTAGATGGATAAGGCAGGATTGCCGCGGAAACGCGGCTTGGGCCACGTTTCCGCAGCAACAGTCTGATCTTTGGCCGCGCGCTTTCGCGCGTGGCCTCCTCTGGTCCGTCCGTCTGGGCATATGCTTCTGGAAGCTGGATCCTAGCTCTTCATTTTGGATTTTCGAGATAACTTAGAAATCAAGTTACCCTAAATCCAAATCCCTTCAAAAATGAATCTCATCCTTGCACTTTTATTTATCCTCATCCACCAAGCATTTAGGGTAGAATAGAACTCTATCCTTTCCCTCTTTGTAGTATTTGCAATTTTTACACTTTGTATTTGCACTTTTGACTTCTTGTAATTGCACTTTTACACCTGGGCTTGGACTTGGGCTTGGATATGAGATTTTGGGCTTCATTAAGCTTTAATTCTTTATTTAATTCAATACTCAAGGCCTGCACACATTAAATAACAAAATATTAGTAAATGTGCATTATTATATGAAAATGTGATGGTAAATATGATAACAATTATGCATTTTTCACTACCAATCAATTATCCTAGGAGAGATAATCAGTACTGAGGTTACCACTACTGTGACCTCAGATCCTCCAGGTAATGATCATAACAGCTCATTTAGCGATTGCTTTTCATATATCATCTTTTTTAACTTCAATGATTTTGTAGAGACCCTTGCATTGACTGCTCTGAGTATTGGGATATCTCATGAGGAGGCTATGTTTTTCCGGTGTTAGATCCAGTGGAGCTGAATTACTTATATCATAGTGTAATCCAGTACCAAACTCATCAGTCATTGAATTATCAATGATGAATGGGATGGAGTCTGCTTCCTCCACATTACTAGTACTAGAATAAATCGAGTCCATGCTCGAGCCTATAGCTAAATCGGCCTCGATCCTTCTGCTTCTTTAACTCTTGCATCAGCTTCCCTTGTAGTAATCACCAGCCTAAACTCTCCAACATTAATTATCGAGCCTGCTTCTCTAATAATGGCCACCAGCACTGCATCTCTGGTGGTTGCTTCCATTGCTCCTCTAGTGTCCACCATGGCCACGCCCATGGAGATTTCTTCTTCAGCTTTTACTCCCTCACCGAGTGTAGTTGCTTTAGAAGAAGAATTCCTTGAAGATTTAGTTGATGGCTTCTATACCAGTTTGAGGTAGTGTCTCTCTATAGTATTAAAGGGCACAAGGATTCCGTTCATATCCCTAAGATTGATACTGACCCACGCCATTGAGAATATCAGGGATGTTGGTAAAGCAGGGTTGGATATCTGGAGCGAGTAGTTGAGGATTTTGAAAAAGACATAGGCGAGTGGCCTCGTCTAAGTCAATCTGATCTTGCTCTGATTGAAGAAGAGCTTGATAATCTCTTTGGGTAGATGTGACAAACTTATGTAGAGGTGACAAGCAAAGCAAAAGCAGTGTCCTAGGAATTAAAATCCCTAGAGGCTGAGGAAAGCAAAGTTGCTAATGCGATTGATCTATCAACTTAAACGCTTGCTTCCGCTGCTAATGATATTTAGAGGGCACACTAGATTATTGTGAAGGCAAATATCACCTTGGCTAAAGTCGAGCCAATGCCCCATATTGAAACTTGCAAGCTGACACTGATGATTGCCAGGAGCATCCATGTCCAAAAGCTGAAAGCGGAGAAGAGATCCGAGTTGGAGAAAATCCAGGCTCATCTGGCGGAGGTGGTTGTTATTGTCAAAGAGGAGCGAAGGCTACGCGCCACCATTAAGATTGAAGAGAATTAAAGAAACAAGTCTTCTACTCTTGAATCTAAACTTCGATTGTATGTAAAGAGATGAACTTGATGTAATACTATTGTATCTTTTCTTTTTGAATCAATATAGTTTTTCTTTTGACCAATGGCTTGTCCAATATATTTGTTCTCTTTTTAATTCTGCCTTTTATTCTTCTTATTACCCAAAGGTAATTTAAATCTCCCATGGGGGAAGACCTAATATGTTAGTTCTGAAAGAACTAGAAGAGGAGGTATGACTCCACCAAGTAAAACTCCCGAAAGAGTTAAGGGTGTGACTGAACATATTCAGAGGTTGGAACATGATAGGATTAGTAAAGAGTATATGATCAAGAGTTAGATATTATCTTGATAAATCAAAATGAATCTACTGGGGATAAAAGAGGGTAAATTAGATTTAGGGATCTGTCTATTCAGAGATAATATAGACATGACAAGTTAGAAACTACTAATTTTAAGAATTAATTGCTCAAAATTAATATGGACATAACAGCGAAAGGGAATCCTTACTAGATTATAGGGGCGAGATCTGGGCACCCATCAGTTCAAAAATTATAAACTGGATATAACCGAATAGGAGTTACCGGACTCGTAACCCTGTTGTTTAGAGGTGATATACTGGATATGACAGTAAGAAGGAGTCCTTCCTAGACTAAAGGGGCGAGCTCTGGGCAGCTGTCGGTTCAGAGTTTCTAAACTGGACATAATCGATTAGGAGTTACCAGGCTTGTAACCTTACTATTTAGAGATGATGAACTGGACATGACAGCCAAAAAGAGTCCTTACTGGACTAAAGGGGTGAAATCTGGGCACTCATCAGTTTAGAGGTAATAAATTTGGACATAACCGACTAAGAGTCACCAGACCTATAATCCTGCTATTCAGAGGTGATAAACCGGACATGACAATAAAATGGAGTCCTTAATGGACTAATGGGGAAGATCTGGGCACCCGTCTGTTCAGAAGTGATAAACTAGATACCGACTAGGAGTCACCAGACTTGTAACTCTATTGTTTAAAGGTGATGAACCGGACATGACAACAAAAAAGAGTCCTTACTATACTAAAGGGGGTGAGATCTGGGCACCCGTTGGTTTAGAGATGATAAATTTGATATAACTGATTAGGAGTCATCAGGCTCATAATCCTATTGTTCAAAGGTGATGAACTGGACATGACAGCAAAAGGGGTATTCCACTAGGGGAATAGGACTATAAAATCCATGGGAAAATTAGCGTTCTCTTTGAAATTTGAAAAGAGGTATCAGAGGTAATTATTAACGTGACAACTAAGAAGTCCACTAGGGACTGAAAAGGGTTTTCACTAGGAAGTAAAATAATAATTAGAGATACTGAGGAGTATCTATAAAGAGTTGAAAGAGGTAATAATTAACGTGACATTAGCGACTCCAAGGGAATTTCATTGGGAAATCATCATTCCTTGTGGTATCTTGAGGGAGTTATCAGAGGTAATCATTAATATGACAACTACAAATCTTACAGGGGAATGAGAGAAAATCCCTAAGGGATTATAGAGAATTTAATGTTCTCTGTAAAGTTTTAGAGGAATTGTCAGAGTTAATTATTAACTAATAGTTCCGTTAGGGAAAAGGAAAACAACACTTCTAAGAAAGAAAAAGTCATCAAAGGTAATTGTTAATATAACAACTTAAGTTCTTTTGGGACTAAACAGTCTTCTTATATGTTGATTCGAATTTCAGCGAGGAAGTTGTTAGCTACTCCTACACCGTGGGGCACTCCACTTTTTGCTATTTCTAAAGAGAATCGGGGGCAAAAGTTTGATGAAGTTGCTAAAGATGGAGAATGAGACTCCTCCTCAGAGAAAGACATCACTTTGGCAGTCACTGATAAAAGTCAGGGAGCTTAGGGTCGACCCATTGTTCAATAAGATCTTACCTTTGCTTATGCAACAAACTTTGGAGGATCAATAGAGGCAAGTATAGTGTTAACGTGATCATGGATAGTACTTATTTGATCAGTGGTATAATGGTAATGTGATCATGGATTGTACTTTTTTAAAAATTTGCCATTGATCGGTATCATAAGAGTATTGTCATTTGGATTTGTGAGACGATAAGCTCCATTTGAGTATACTATCTCTACTACAAAAGGTCTCTTCCATTTGAGTTGGAACTTGCCTTTGGTTTTATACGTCATGACCATGGGTCGCCTGACAACTAAGACCAAGTCTCCCTTTTGGAAGATTCTCTCTTTGACCTTTTTGTTGAAGGCCTTCGAGCTTCAAGCTTGATATAACTTGATGCGCTATTGAGATTCTAATTGCTTCTCCTCTAATGCTTCAAACTCTTTGGGACATAGTCGATCATTATCTCCTTCCGTTATTTTTGCCGCCAAAGCAACATGAAGTGATAGTATTTGTATCTCTGGGGTATGATTGCTCACACTCATAGACTAGACAAAAAAGTGTGTTGCCTGTAGGGGTTCAAACTGTTGTTCGATAGGCCTAAAGATATTCGCTGAGCTTCTCATTTCAGTCTCATTTGCTTAAAGAAACAAACTCTTTGAGGAGCTTGATGATCATCTTGTTGAACGCCTCTACCAATTAATTGGCAGTGGGATTGTATGCAGTCGAAGACACATTCTGTATTCGATATTTGTCGCAGAACTGAAAGAATGATTAGCTTACAAATTAGGGACCATTTTCATGGATGATCCTCATGGGATCACCAAATCAATGAATGATGTGGTATTTAATGAAATTAACTATGTTAATGGTTTTAACTTCAATGAACAGTATGACTTCTGTTTACTTTGAGAAGTAATCAATTATCACGAGGATAAACCAATGACCTCTAGTTGATGACGGACAGATGGGTCCTATAACATCAATTCCCCATACTTCAAATGGCCATGAAGCAACTGTAGATGGTGCAACTCTGAGAGTTGGGACATAAAATTTGCATGAATTTGACAAGTCTTATACCATTTTACGTATTACACTGCATCGGCAATCATCATTGGAAAATAATAGCCAAGCCTGCATAGTCGGTCTTTGAGCTTTAGACCTGGCTGATGGGCACCGCATATGCCATCATGAGGTTCTTTGTGTACTTTTAGTACTTCCGAGCTAGATAGACAGTGGAGAAGTACATCCTCATATAAGCGATGATATAGTATTTTTACCACCAGATTATAGTAGAAGTGAGGGGATCTTTATCAAATAGAAACTATCTCCTTTGGATCATCGGGCAATATACCATGTAAGGCGTAGTAAATGATAAAGAATTGGCAGCCTCTACGTTTGAAGTTGGTTGAAGTCGTATGAACTTTGCTGACTTCTAAACTATATTTCGGACAGAAGAGTTGACAAGTAGCCACCATAAGAAGGTAGCTAATATACGGTCGGTAAGGCCAATGTAGCTGCTAGTGTAGCTAGAGCATCTGCCTTCGTGTTTAGGAGGCAGAAACATGGCTGATATAAAAGCTGTCAAATATGTTAGCCAATTTAATGGCTGCATGGTGATAAGGTATCAAGTCTTCATGACAAACTTTATATTCCCATTTGATTTGATTGATAATCAACTTAGAGTCACTGTAGGCTTTAAGATATTGTACCCCCATTTTCTGACGAGTTGGAGGCCAATGAGTAGTGCATTATACTCAGCTACATTATTGGAACAGGATTTCGTTAATGATAAGACATAAGGGAGAACATGGTCATATCGTGAAACAAACACCACCCTACTCAAGTAACTATCCTACTTTTAGGGCCCATTCTTGACGCGTCGTCAAAGAACACTTGCTAAACTTCATCATTTGAAGTCATGATAGCTTTGATGATCTCGTCTGGAATATCTTCATGTAGCTTTGAAGCTTTCGATACCATATGAGCTGATAAAAAGCCTGCAAGGGCTTGACCTTTGATCGCTTTTTGGGATACAAAAGTCATGTTATATTGAGATAACTATATATCCTAATTGCCTAATCTAGAGTTCAAGGATCCTGACTTCATCATGAGAATCTATAGAGGATTTACTCTAGAAATGACATGAAAGGTTTGTCTGACCAAGCTCTCGGTTTTAGGTTGAGGCTAAACCTGCACAGAAAAATAGAGTTTAGAACTGATAGATTAAGATGTGCTAAGTTTATCAATACTATCGTTTTAGCAAGTGGCTATATAGGTTGTAATCCAAAAGAGGGAAAGCAATAGAAGCGTTTTGGTATTCTTTCTAAGTTTACTAAATCCGGTTAAAAATTTCTTCTTAGTTTTTGAAAAGAAAAAGAAAATGGAAGAATACTAAGTTAAGTTAAAAGTAAATATCATATAAATGATAAAAAGAAGGTGTTGGTATTAAAAGTGTTTCTAAACTAAAAAATGAAAATAAAGAAAGGAAAGATCTAAAAGTATAGTTACCTCTTATATTGATTATCGTACTTTGGATCATTGGTGAAGGTTTTACCTTGATTCGGAGCCGATCAGCATATAACTAATATGATCAGATTCAGTCCTTGTCCATATTACACATCAAGACTTTTAGGAGTAAGTATGAAATAATACAGACATTAAAAAGAAGGAATCTATCATCATGAGCTATCAGTGGCATTCGCAAAGGCAAGACAATTCAGATGCTACTAGATTCACTTGGATATATAATCAGACACAAAAAGTAAAGTAAAAATAAGAATAAAGCTAAACTTTTGATTAAATTGAAAAATGATAAAAAAAGGAAAGAAAATTACATTGGTGTCACTTCTCAATACAGTCATCTCTGTTTTTAACATGAATCTATTCTCTAATATAAGTTTGCAAATAAACAAAAAATTACATAAATAAAAATAAAAATCCTAAGCTAAACCAGAAGTAAAACCAAGCCTAAGCTCTCTGCTAGAGTAGTGCCTGTCTGCATTCTGAACGGGTGGTATTTATAGGAGGAATGAACTAGGGAGAGGAGTACGAAGATAAGGGGAGAAAAAGCTCCCCTAACAGCTTTAACCAAGCCGCGAAAACGTGGCTCGGCTGCATTTCCGCAGCAATCTTACCTTCAAAGATTGATCGTTTTTTGCTGCAACATCTTATCTTTTTGTTATCTGATAGTATATAGATAGAATTATCTCTGTTTATTGGATTTGCCACTACTTGATTTCTCCAGCTAACAAAACAAATCCAATTAAATATGACTTAATTGGGAAATTTTCATGATTATCTTCTCCTTCTCCTTTAATAATCACCTGCATAAGTTAGACATTAAGAGAAAGTAATTAGCAGAGTTTACTACAAGATAAGTGCAGGAATATACTAATAAATAATGCAATATACATGTACGATCGACCCTACACCTATATTTTTCTCGTCCTTGAGCAAAACAAATAAAATGAAAGATAGAGTTAACCTAATCAATTTACTTTCGTAGGAATCATGGTTGCACATAGAACATGCAACAAGCTGTTAAACCTCTAGGCCACCTCTAGAGGACGAATTTTGTCTCATGAGTGTTTTCAGTAAATTACGCCCACAAAATCCATAAAAGAAAGAAAAATAAAGTGTTAGTATTTTCGAAAACGCATTTTGAAAAGGAAAGAAAATATTTTAAGTATTCTTGTAAAAATCAAGTACTCTATAAGTCATAAGAATACCAAATTATTCATTCTTAAATTTAATCTCTATTCAAAAACTTGTTATCAATTAAGATAAGGATTCAAACTGAATTTCTCTTCTAGTCTATTATTTTACCGTAAGTCATATGCACCTTTGTGACCGTGAATAAATGTGTAACACTCCGTTCTTGAAATACGTACTTAGATATGTATTCTAATTTTTCCATCATACTCTTTCAATTTTCCTCGTATTTATTTTTATTTTATGATTATTTATATCGTCATTGGTATTTGGATCCAGATCCCTGGATTCAGAATCAACCAGGTCTGAACCGGAGACCCAATCCCATTGTATTGAATGATTTAACCTTTCTGATAGTCAGATTTAATTGATTTCAGTTTCAAACCTTAATATTCTAATATTTTAGATTTTTCATGATTTTATAAAATGTTTTGAATTAAATTGCAAAATCTTCAAAAGTGGTATCGACTGGTGCCGCCGATCAATTCTAGGATAATTTACAAATTGAGTTAGATTTCTAGAAACTGCTTTTATATTATCTCTTAGAATTGTATTTTCTATCTAAACGTACTTTTGGAGATTTTTTTGAATTTATCAAGGTTCTACCGGTTTTGGTGTCGATCGGTATCGCCAATAGAATTCAGGATTTTTAATTTAAAATAGTTTTTAGATCCGATTAACCATATATCTTAAAATAATATTTTCTCTTTTTGAGATTTTTTGGGGATCGTTCCGAGTTACTTCATCTTTTGGGATTTTCCTGAGTTTTCAGTATTTTCTCAGATTTTGAGATTTATCTAGATATTTTTCTTTTATTTTATTTTTTCTCAATTCTTCTCCACCATATAAAATTCCCTCAAAATATCTTCTCCTCTATCACTAACTCTCGCTCCTCCCTTTCTTTCTCCAACCCAGACCTGCGTTAGGGTCCAGACTTGAACACGGTTCTTCCCCTGGCAAGACGCGGGGGTCCCCCCTCTCCTCTCCTATTTAATTTCTAAATCTCTATTTCTCTTTTCCTTATCTCTCTTAATCTCTCTTCCTTTCTTAATTTTTCTCTCAATCTCCAATATTTCTCACTCTATCTCTCCTCCTCTCTCCTAAATCGCTGACCAGTGGCCTCCTCCCTCCGCCAGGCTACTCTGGCGATGCCCTGATCAGCAAAAAGCATGCACAAATATAAGTAAAGGAGTGTGGGTTGATATTACTACTTTTGCGATTCTTTCATAGTAGCAATGTGGCTATATATATGGGTCGTATCCACAAGGAGGGAGCGCGATGAAAGCTTGATGCGGCTTCTTTATTCAAGAAAAGAGAAAGTTCTTTGTTTCAAATAAAGAATTTAAAAATGAAAACAAGTTGGTTTCAAGAATTATTTAGAATGGTTTGGTAGTTTGTAAAATTAATTTTTCTAAATAGTAAAAGCGCATGGCTAACTTTCTACTAAGTGCTCCCACTAATCTCTAATTTCTTAAAGATGTAGCCTCACGATGGATCATAGGCAAGTATAGCCCTTATGCATAGGAACTATTCACGTAAAATTGAGTGAAAGTTCTTCCTTTAACTTTAGCTTACACGACAAAAACTTGGACATTCTCTTATCAAGATCCAATTGAAGGCCAGAATACAGGTAAATCACCAAAGTTAAAAAGAAAATATCTAACTTATAAAATCAAGTAAAGCATACAATTCATAGATCATTAAAAACCCATTAAGCATGAAATATAAGAAAGCGAATATTTGTATGTAAGTTAGAATTAGAACCCTCGTCTTAAGATATCATAGCTCTCATTTGCACAAGGCTTATTTGACACTATTGACTCATTTGGGTTTATCAATCAAATTATTAGAGATTAGTGGGTTAGTAGTTAGTTAACCATGTAATAGAAGAGTTAGTAAGACATGGCAGTACAAGAAACAACAAAAGAAAAGAAGTAAAGAGAAAGGGAGTTACACTAAAACAAAGAGATAGAAGCAAATGGAAAACACAAGTAATGGAAAGAAAAAAGAGAAGTACTGCTTGAATTAGATTGCCACCTTCAAATACAACTTTTACATTCTCTCTCTCTCTCTCTCTCTCTCTCTCTCTCTCTCTCTCTTTCACTCTAATTGCTAAACTAAAACAAGAAGAAGAAGAAGGAAACATCAATTACAACTCCTAGAACAAGATAATAACCTAAACTCTGGATATCCCCATCTTCAGAACCCCAGGGGGTTTTTTTAGGCACCAGGGGAAGGGGCCCAGGGGACAACCCCTGGCCCAAAGCACGGGCGTGGTCGCGCCCGTACGGCCGCGTTTTCGCGGCCCTGCTAGGGCGGTGCGCGCCTGGCTTCCTGCTATGTGCCGTCGCTTCTGTCCCTGTCAGTAGGATCTTCTGGTTCGTTGATTTGATGCCCTGGGCTGACAAAATCTCCTCCTTAAGGTCAATGGCTACTTGATAGGTCTTTAATCACCTATTAAAAGGTGATTTAGGGTCTTCTTCTTCATTTGCACACCATGGACCTAGGATCAAGTAAGAAAAGCTTTATTAGAAGAATTTTATATCAAATAATTATACACATGTGATAAAAATTATGCAAAATTAAAGACTAATCACACTCTCACACTTATTTTTTTGCTCGTCCTGAGCAAAATAAAAATAAGAAATTATTACACCACTTTCACAGGTAACAAGATTGCACTGAGCATGTGCAACAAGACTTTAAACCTCTAGGTTTTCCCTAGAGGAGGAATATTGTCTCCTGAGGGTTTTTAGTAGATTGCACCTACAAAATCTAATAAATAAAAAATGTTAGTTGTAAGTAAAACCTCTTTAAGAAAAAAATTTTCAATCATTTAAGTAAAAATGACTGAATGATATGAGAATTAGGTTCAACCCTTATAAGTCCTCCTATACTTTAGCCCTCATAAAAGAAGAAATTATGATTTTTCTTTGAACTTAGAAAGGAGCTTGTACTTCTAACTTTATTTGTTATTTTACTTTAGACAGATTTGCATAATGTGTAAGTGTGATGTGCTTGGGATTTTTCAACTCAACTTTGAATGTAATTTTAATTTTATTAATGTTTATCTATATATTTATTCTTCATTTCATTAAGCTTTCTACTTTACTCATGTAACACATATCAAACCGATGACTCACAAACTAGATGGTTTTAGGGTACCAGGTGGAAAAACATCCCTCAGGTCAAATATGCAAGTAAAGTAGGCCAAGAAATCAAAATTTACTTATGTATGTATATTTCTTGAGGCACAATTATTCAGCTTTTTTTTTTCAGAGTTGTATCTCTAAATCCCAAGCATGTGTGTATGGTTTATGCATGTTCTACTAAAGCTAAATAAAAGATATGAGTTATTTTTCTTATTCCTCCTAACTCTTAGTCAAACTAATGTTTCATTTCTATTTAGGCTAAAATAAAGATTCCTTAGTAAGGTTCCCTTAATTCTTTCAACCTTTTGGCATTTTTATAAAGAGTATAAAAATTCTTTTTTTTTTGGGTTAAGGAGATTTTTTTTATTTAATATAAAGAAAAGAAAGAATGTTAGCACTACCCATACCTATCTAATGCATTGTCCTCAATGCTTAGTCATGAAAATGCAAATGCAATAAATACGGAGAAGAAAGATATCACCGTCACCGTTGACTTGGGCCGGCCAAGTGCAAATAGACTAAGGGAGAGGGAGAAGAAGAAATTTCCAAAAATGTTATGTACAAGTTTATAAGGGGTGAGGAGTATATAAACAAAAAGAATTTTTTTTTTGATTACATTTTTTTTTGGTGGTGTGTGGATGGCGATGGTCAGGTGTATGATGGAGCGAAAAGACTCAGCACAAGTTTAGTCTGGGATACAGGCTCAGTGGTCAAAAAAGGCTTCAGTCTTTGCCCATTCACTTTGAACTCCGTATATTTCTTAGGATCTACAATAATCACAGCACCGTGTGGGAAAACGGCGCATAATGTACAGTCCAGACCAACGAGTCTTCAGCTTCCTCGCGAAAATGTGAAGCCTCGAGTTGTACGGCAGAACCTTGTCTCTCGAGGCAAAGTTTTTCTGGTTTATAATCTGGTTATGAAAAAGTTTAGCCCTGCTTTTGGTGATCGAGCGTTCTCGTAGGCTTCATTTTGTATCTCCTCTAATTCTAAGATCTACAGTCCAAAAAACACCTAGAGGGGGGTGAATAGGTCGCCATGGGAGTTATGCTTGTCTTAGCCCCTTCAAGCCCAAATTTCTTGATGAGTTCCTTCGTGTACTTGGCTTGATTTATAAAAATTTCATCACTCCTTTGCTTGATTTGGAGTCCAAGAAAGTAGTTAAGTTTGCCCATCATTGACATCTCAAATTCCTCCTTCATACATGATTCAAAATCTTTACAAAGTTTTTCATTAGTAGATCCAAAAATAATATTATCAACATATATTTGAACAATAAGAATATTATTTTCAACATGTTTAGTAAACAAAGTGGTATCTATTGTTCCTTTAGCAAAACTATTTGAAATAAGAAGATGAAAATCTTTCATACCAAGCTCTAGAAGCTTATTTTAAATTATATAAAGCTTTGTCTAGTTTGAAAACAAAATCCAGATGTGTAGAATTAACAAACCCGGGGGGTTATTCAACATACACCTCCTCTTCAATAAACTCATTTAAAAATGCACTTTTGACATCTATTTGAAAAAGTTTGAAATCTTTATATGAAACAAAAGTAAGTGTTATCCGTATGGCTTCTAGCAGTGCTATGGGAGCAAAGGTTTCCTCAAAATCGATACCTTCGATTTGGGTGTAACCTTGGGCCACTAACTTAGCTTTATTTCTAACAACATTGCCCGACTCATCAAACTTGTTCCTAAAAATTCATTTAGTGCCAATTGTTGGTCTATCATGGGGTCTAAGGATAAGATGCCAAACTTGATTGCGCTCAAATTGATTGAGTTTCTCTTGCATGGCAAGCAACCAGTATGAGTCGCCCTCGGCTTCGAGGATGTTCTTTGGATCAAAATGAGAAATAAAAGCATAATGGCCACAAAGATCATGGAACTTGGAACGAGTAGTTACCCCCTTTGATACATCACCTATGATGAGATCCTTGGGATGATGTGGAGTGAATCTCCAATCCTTTGGAAGAGGTTGAGGTGGCTCCACTTCAACTTCATGATTTTCACTTTGCACATCAATCTTTGGCTTGTCTTCTTGTATAGGTGAGTCCTTCATGGTTATCCTCTCCATGTCTTTACTTAAGGAATTTATTTCTACAACTTTCTCAACAAAAAATTAGATTCCTCAAACTTTACATGCATAGATTCTTCAATCATCATTGTAGATTTATTGAAGACTCATGGGCTTTACTAGTGTTAGAGTAACCAACAAAAAAAGCTTCAAAAGATTTTACATCAAACTTACCTAAATTATCTTTAGTATTTAAAATAAAACATTTACAACCAAAAACTTCAAAATAAGAATCATTTGGTTTTCTTGAATAGTAAATTTTGAAAGAAGTTTTAGAAGTGTTTTTGTAAAAGAAAACCCTATTTGATATATAAGAAGATGTGTTTATAGCCTCGGCCCATAGGTATTGAGGGAGACCGTATTCATTAATCATAGTCCTAGCCATTTTTTGTAGTGTTCGATTTTTCCTCTCAACTACTCCATTTTGTTGTGGAGCTCTAGAATAAGATAATTCATGTTTAATTCCATTGTCTTCACAGTAAGTGATAAAGGATTGGCTATTGAATTTACCACCTCTATCACTCCTTATTCATAAAATTGAAGAATCTTTTTCCTTTTCAACTCTTTTCCTAAATATTTGAAAATGTGAAATGGCTCGATTTTATGTTCTAAATAGAAAACCTAAGTAAAACGAGAAAAATCATCAACCAATACAAAAGCAAAATGATTTTCACTTAGACTTTTGGTTTTAGTAGGACCATAAAAATCCATATGAATTAACTCCAAAGGTCGTGATGTCATGATATCCTTGATGGATTTGAAAGAGGACTTGGTTTGTTTCCCAAGTTGGCACGCATCACAAATGCGGTCCTTTTCAAATTTCAAATAAGGAATACCTTTTATCGCTTCCTTATTGTTTATTCTAGATAGATAGTCAAAAGAAATATGGCCTAGTCTCCTATGCCATAACCAAGAGTCATCATAGAAGGCATTCAAACAAGTGGCATTGCATTGCATATTAGACATGTCAATCATGTGTACATTATTTTTTATGAAATTTGAAAAGTATACATGCATTAGTTTGTCTATCAAATACATTACAAGCTAATGCAAGATCTATAAACAAGCAACCAAACACTAGAGGGGGGGTGAATAATGTTTATAAACTTTTTAAATAAAACTACTTACAGGAAAGTAAAATTCATAGAATGAAACTCAGAAAATGCAAATGCAAAGATAAGAGATTTTTTCCTGGTTCGGTTGTTGTGACCTACGTCCAGTCCCCAAGCAATTCGCTTGAGATTTTTCTTTTCCTGATTTAGATACACCCAAAACTAACACCTGTACACCACTTGACAAACACCCTTTGCGAAATGTATACAACTCCTCTTACACCAAGAACGAACAAGTTCTCTTCTACACAAAGAAGACGCTCTTATGCAATACTTCTCTTAGAGTGATTACAATCAATTCTATAAGCCCTGAATCTATATGTGATTGTGGACAAGGTCTCTTATAGGGGACTTTCCATAATTCTTCACAATGGAGTAGGAATTGGTGAAGAACAGAAAGTAGAAGTAAGTTTTTAGAAAAATAAAATTTTGAACAGAGTTTTTAGGCAGAAAACTTATGTTTTGAATTAGTGAATTGATCTTAGGACAACATCCCTACTTATAAGTGAAATTTATAGTCAGTTATGGAAGTTGTCAATTCAAATTTGAAATTTAAAACGTTGGATAAAACATCAGATATCAGTAACTGTTTAACAGTCCGAGACCACTATTAGTCGACTAGGGTATGGAGGTTAGTCGACTAGAAGAACAAATTTTGTCATGGTTAGTCGACTAATATAAAAGGCAAGTCGACTATATCAAGACTGATATGGATAATAAGTTTCTGGAAACTGTAATTAGTCAACCAGTAGAACACGGTTAGCCGACTATAGCATGGGTTAGTTGACTAGGGTCTATAGGAAGTCGACTAATACTACTAAACAGAGAACAAACAGAGAGCAGAAATATTTTCGTGGAAGGCCTTAGTCGACTGTATAATGGATCAAGTCGACTAGTTGATAGGTTAGTCGACTATACTAGGGTCAAGTCGACTATATGACTATTGCGTGTGTGTTTAAGGCTTTTAACAAAAATTTCAAAAAATACACATAAATAGTCAAATTCTCCATATGAGTTTGAGCAACTAGAACACTATATAAATGCTTGAGATAGAGCTCCAAATGCATCTGTATCACTTTGTTATCCATCATCAGAAGCTTTTCAATCTGTAGGCTTCAACAGCTAAGTCATCAAAAATTATATTAAAACCTTTATCACAAAGTTGACTAATACTCAAGAGATTATGCTTGAGGCCATTAACTAATGCAACATTTTCAATCATAGGAGATGAACCAAGTTTAATGTTACCTATACCAACAATCTTTCCTTTGAAATCATCTTTGAAGGTGACGGTGCCACCTTCACGGTATCTTGATAGGGTTGCAAAGTTGTTGATATCCCATGTCATGTGCTTTGAGCAACCACTATCAAGATACCACCGCTCCCTATGCCTTTGAGCTTTAGAATGTACCTACATCATGTATCATAATTGTTGACTTTAGTACCCAAATTTTCTTGGGTCCTTTATTGTTAGCACTACGAACCCATACATGATTATTTGAGGCATTTATTCTATCAAAGAAAATTTAGCTAAGTGAACCTTTCAGCCACAATAAGTGCATGCATAAATTTTACCATATATAAATGGATGATGAGTGTGAGGAGTGTGAATGTTTGGTTTGTGCACATGTTTGGCATGATGAGAGTGCACATGTTGTGACTTGTGAGCATGGGTGTGTGTAGCATGAGTTTGTTTCTTTGGGATATGTTTCTTAGGAAACATAGCCTCCAATCTAAATTTGTCAAATTCACACTTCTTTAAAACTTCTCCTAAAGAGTAATTTTGTTCTTTAGCATAGAGATCTCATCTTTATTTATTTGTGAAAATTTAGCTTTACAAGAAATCTTATAAGCATCAAAATCTTTTTGAGTAGAAGTGAGAGTTCAAAATAAATCATCCTTTTCTTTGGCGAGTATGAAAATTTTGTGGTTAAGAGTTTCATTTTTCGTTTTCATTTTTAAATATTTCTTTTTAAGAAAATCATAATTATAAGATAATTCTTCAAAAGCTTCTCCTAATTCATCCATGGATAATTCACAATCTTCAATAAGTGATTCGGGGATTACCTTATTTGTGTTTTCATTTGCTATGAAACACATGTGACCCATGTTAACTTCTTCTTCGGATGTCAACTTCTTCTTTGGATTCATTCTCCGAATCCCAAGTAGCCTTTAAAGCCTTCTTCTTGTATGGCTTCTTGGAGGTGGAGGGTTTAATCTTATTTTTCGGACGCTCCGCAACGATGTGCCCCTGCTTCCAACAATTGAAGCAAATGATCTTCTTTGCTTCCTTTCCTTGCCATCTTCTTCTATTTTGAAATTTTACTTTGTTGTACATTCTTTGAACATTCTTTATAAGAAAAGAGAAATCTTCATCATCCTCTTCTTCATCATCTTTGTCGGAGTAGGTGGAAGAGCTTTTGATAGCGATTGCTTTCTTCTTTAGAAGAGCCATCTCTTCTTTTCTTTCCATCTCATGGGTCTTGAGGTTTCCAATGAGGCCAATGAGCTCCATATCCTCCTTGTCATTGAGCTCCTTCAAGGTTCTAGCTTTGACTTCGCAAGATGAAGGGAGTGCACGAATGATCTTCCTCACTTTTTGATCGTTGTCAATGCTGTCACCTAAGGAAGCAAGCCCATTAGTTATTTTGTAAATTTAGTAACCATATCATCAATAGATTTATTTTCTTGCACGATAAAGTTTTCATATTGGGAATGTAAGAGGTCAACTTTAGCCCTCATAACTTGTGATGTTCCCTCATGAGTGACTAAAAGATGAGTCCAAATCTCATATGTGAATTTGCAGTGTATGATGCTAGCAATATCATCATCATTAAGAGCTTGAAGAAAGGCATAGTGTGTACTAGCATTTGCGTCAAAATCTTTTGTGGTAATATCAGACCAAATGTCCTCATCGCCAAGGGGTGCGCTAAAAGGTTTAGTCACCGCCTTTGCAACCAGGCTTCCTAAGGATTGCAAAATCACGGTTATCTTGACCTTTCATATAGGAAAGTTAAGGCCATCAAACTTGGGTGGGGTCTTAATAACTTCAGCCATCTTTACTAATGTGTATGAGGATGAAATATGAAAAAGATGATTAGAAATTTAGGATCTCTCTAAGGTTGTTAAGCCAAGCAACTAGAGACCCTGATACCAATTGAAAAACACCTAGAGGGGGTGAATAGGTGTTATGCTAATCAAATGCACTTTTAAAAATTAGTTAAGATGTATGATGCAAGCAATCACTCAAAATAAGAAATTGAAGCCAAATTCCCCCTGAAGGGCTCTAGAACTTCTCCTCTTTGATTCCTCTAGATTATGAGTTGAGGTGCTTAATTGCTTCCTTGTTGATATGAGTATAAACCGAAAATGTAAGAAGATGAAATGTGTGCAATATAGAAAAACAAGACAAGTAGTAGCACAAGTATAAGAATGTAAAATAACAAAGAGTAAGAAGAAATCAATCACAAACACAAGAGAATTTGTTTCGAGGTTCGAGTCACTGCTCTATGTCCCCGCCTTCACCATTATGAAGGATTTTCACTAAATCCATAAAGGAAACTTCTACACAGGAACCTTACACCCAAGGGAGTACAATTGGTCTACACAAGACCAAAGTACCTAACTCCAATAATACTATCCTCCACATAAGAGGAACTACAACTCAATAGAATACAAGTCACTTGGTGATCTAGGAAGACCACAGACACTCTCTTACAACTTCTTATAGAGTGGAGTATGATTTTTGGCTCAAGAAGTAAAATGAGAGAAAATTTTCAGTAGTAAAGATTTAGAAGACTCAAAAATCAACTGAAAAATTTTGCAATAGAAAGAACTTTGAAAATGGAAAGCAATAAAACACTTTCTTCTCTTGTAAACACTTGAAACTTGGATATTTTTTTTATGAAAAATCAAAGACCCATGACCTCTATTTATAGGCAAAGGATAAATACCATTCATAAGTGATACTAGGTCATTAGGGGTGAGTTTAACCACTTGGAAACAAGAAATAGCCGTTGGAACTTATAAAAAACAAAATAGATCCAAAATAGAGCCGTTGGTGCCAGTCTAGACAGCTGCCGTTCGACCGGCAAGCCACTTGGCAAATAGCTGTTAGCTCCGGTCGACCGCCCGGTTGACCGCAAGGTAAATTCAAAAAGAGGATTTTGAACTGTCGGTCGACCGGGCCGATCGACCGGCACAGACAGAGAGTAAGTGCCATGCAGTCGGTCGACCAGTCAATCAATCACAGGGGTTTAACGGTCGACCGACCTAGTCGACCGACAAACGTGCACAATGTGCATGCCCACGGCCCAAAAGGATCGGTCGACTATTTGGGCCTGAAACAAATACGGTAAAGACTTTAATCACCCATTAATTAGTGATTTAGGGTTTTCTTCTTCATTTGCACAGCATGAACCTAGGATCAAACAAGCAAAGCTTTATTAGCAGAATTTTATACAAATAAATATGCAGATGTGATAAAATTTATACAAAATTAGAGACTAATCATGCCCCAGGCTAGCGAGCCCTCTGTGGCCAAGCACTACACCACCACTGCAACTCAAAGCTCCCTCCACTCGTCCATCTTCTTCAACTCCAAAACCCATCACCATCCCTTTCAATCTCCCAAAATTCATCTTCTTCTTCCCCAAATTCCTCCTCCTCCTCCTCAATCTCAACTTACAACATCTCCTCCTTCCTTCTACTCCCTAAATTTCATCTTCACCCTTAAAATCTTCCTCCTCCACCATCTTTTTCAACTCCTCCCACCACAAATTCACTTCCAATCACCATGTACAAACATCACCCCCACCAAAATTTCACCTTCATACAACATCACCACCACCATCATAAGCCTCTACTCCTCCTCCACCTCCAACTTCCTCCAATTTCATCACCAACACCATAATTCCTCATCTCCATAACTAAACCACCACAACCCACCACCTCTAAAAACCACCCTCTCTTTTCCCCAGGGTTGGCTGGCCACCACGTGGCCGGCGGCGGCCGGCGCCGCGCCCTCGGTGCCGCCTTGCTGCATGGCCATGGTCAGTGCATGGCAGGGCCAGGGGCTCCCTAGCTCTATGCGTGAGCTGGAGAGGGGTTGCTGCCCCTTTCACTTCTCTCTCTAAATTTCTCTCTCCTCTGTTTTGACTTCTGTCTCTCTCTCTTCTCTCTATATATTTATATTTTAATATTCGAAACTGGATGCGCATGGATATTTGGAGTTCCCGATAATTACAGTGTATTTTGTTATTTTTAGGTGAGTGTTCTCGCCTCTTTTCTGAGTTTCCATGCTTTGATGGGTGATTGTATTTATTCGTGTAAATGATGAAATTTCTGAATTGTAAAATTGTATCGGTGGATTTGTAGTGGACATGTATATCTGTGTAGTGTATTTGTATCAGTGTTGTGGATATGTAGTTGATGTGGTGTTTGTATCAGTGTGGGTGTGTACATGTATTCTGTGGACATGCATTTGTTCCAAAATGATCATCGCTTGTAATCGTATTGTTCTATATCCATTCTTATACATATATGTGTGTTTGGTTCTAACCTTTCCTGTAGGTACTTATTTAGCCTCCGAGCTAAATCGCTCTGTGGTTCTTTACTATAACCTCTGGGTTTAACTTCTCTGAGTTTTTAACGTCCTCTGAACTTTCTATATGCTATGCCTGATAAGCAAACCCATCGTCAGTACTTTACCGCTAACTCCGTTCGAGAGTAGTTATCCCGTGAGTATGGCTGTGCTGTGAACGGTAGTATGGCGTTCTTACGCATGCTGCAATACACGTGCGTTTAGTTGTGCTGTGAGCGATAAAAACGCCGAGCCTAATAGCATTAGTGTTGTACATTAGCTTCGCTCCAGCTTGCTTAGCTTCGCTCCAGCTTGCTTAACTTTGCTTGGATGATTGCTTGCTTCTTACTCGCTTGTCAGTTCTCTTGCCTGCTAGCCATATATGCATGTGTGCTGTTTGGTACTAACATTTCCTATCGGTACATATATAGCCTCTGGGCTTAACCTCTCCAGGGTTTATTAAAATCCTCTGGACTTCTACCTATGCCTATAAAGGCAGCTTAGCGCTTAGTGTTTTATCACTAAACACGCCTAGGCAGAGCTCTGGCAGATTTTAGACTAGCATCTTAAGCTGAGTCATTCCTAAGTTCCACCGGTGCTTGGTGATAAAACTCTGTCCGCTGATCTTCTCCCCAGCACTTCTTTGCTTCACTTGGATGTTCGCTTTGCTTGCTTGCCCGCTTACCTTACCTGCTTGACAATTCAACTATTATTCTTTTATTCATGGTTTTGAAGAGTTTGAAATCTTTACTTATACTATTTTTCAAGAACTATACATTTTCTCCTGTATCAGTACCGATCCCCTGTATCGGTGCCATTTACTTGTATTCGTACCGATCCCATGTATAAATACTATTTTTTTTTATTCATACCGATCCCTTGTATCGATATTGTTTTCCTGTATTAAGATATACAATAATGATATCTACTGTAATTATGACTCTGACATGTTCCGGGTCAGCACTGGAACATCTTGGGCCGTAGTCCTGGGTATGTACGGGACCTATTGTAAACATAACCTATTAGTTTCATTATAAGTTTTCAATAACATCCTTGACTTACTGATAAATAGATGTATGTGTGTTGGGACGCTAGGACACATACCTAAAAATATGGGTAGGACGAGTAATAGTAATAATAATATGCTAAAAAATAGTTCATCGTGCTGTTGCAATTCGAGTTGTATACACTCAGATTATGGTGAAGTACGGCATAGGGTATGTAGATGAGGGTTTTTCTTTTTTAGATTATTCCTTCATTGTACTTGTCTCATGAAGCCATAATCTGAGCTTGTACGACTAGTTTTGCTTGTATTTGTTGGCTCAGAGGCCCTTCACCTTAGTTTTGATGATGACTAATTTATGAAGATTAGTTTGCTAATGATCTTGTGTTTATTAAGTTTTAGATATTGATCAAGATCTTAGTAGGTGATTAGCTTCAACAAAGGATTTAAAGCCAGACTGAAAGCTAACACGTGTAGATTCAAGAGCTCACATATCAAGATCGCATCTAGCACTCGGATGGAGTCAAGCTCTTTGGATCAAGTTTGGATCGAGTTGACTTGGAGATGAAGATCTACAAGAAGACTTCAGTTTATTTGTTTTAGTTTTGTTTAAATCTAGTGTAAGAATAGTTAGTCTTGATATGCTCAAGTTCACACATACATACAAATTTAAGAGTTTATTGTTTTCGGTTTAACTGTTTTGATTTTCAAGAACATATCTTTCATTTTCATGAATAGATAGAATTAAAAGAAGTTTACATGATTTTATGTATGTTGGATTTCTTCCACATACATTGATGGTTCATATTGCTTAAAAAGCTTATTTTGATAATTCTATTTCACGTGACTTCAAAATTTGGTTTTAACAAAACTTAGCTTTAGATTTAATGTCAAAAATATCGATATTTCATCTATATGTGTATTGGATTCTATCCATACACAATATGCTTCATATATGTTTCAATATAATATTTTTGTATTTATACAAGTTTGGAGAAAACAAATTTTCCTTTCAAAATTCAAGTTTTTAAAAATACAGTTTTTGTTTAAAACCAATATTTTCATGCCTCAAAAATAGTTCAAATAGTTTGCAATATGTTTTGAATTTTGGTCACACATATTTGTACTTCATATATTTATAAGAACTTATTTTGTGGATTTTATTTGATTTTATGAGATTTTATAGGAAATTAAAAGCCAACTTTTTCCACCTACAATCCTGGTTTGAGCCTGCTGGCGGTCAACCAGACTAGACGTTGACTGGTTGGTCGACCAATATGCATAAGGACATGCACAAGGGCTAGCCCATGTGGCCGGTCGACCGTGCGGTCGACCGACTGGCACTACCTAACTCTCGGGTAGGCCCGGTCGACCGGCGATTGACTGACAGGGCAATTTGCCTTTGGGCCGGTCGACTGGGCGGTCGACGGATAGTGCCTAACGGTCAGAAATTTGACCGTTGGCCAGTCAACCGGGCGGCCGACTGACAGGCCAATCTGGCCGGGTTCTGAACCCCAACGACTATATATTGGAGACCCTATAAATATGGGTTCTTTTGGCCTGTTTTCACCAAGATTTTCAAGAGTAATTTTATCACATTCTCAAGTGTTTTTAAGAATGTTTTGAAAAGAGTTTTTGTGCCAAAATTCTCTATCTTTATTTGGTTTCAAAGTTTTGTAAAATCAAAGAAATACAAGTTTTGGGAATTCTATTTAGTTCTTCATTTCTTACATTTATCAAGAAGTTTTTTTCAAGTATTTTCTTTGTGATTTTATTTTCCAAACACTTTGATTTCTCACACTTGAGCTATTAATTCAAAATCTATTTTTAGGATCTTTTGTGAAAAAAATTGTTTGTGATCCTTTGAGATCACCAATAGAGCGTTTGTGATCTTTGTAATTACCAGTAATCTTTTTCTTTGTGCTAGGCTTTGTGCTTCCTTTTGTGTAGAGGAGAAAGATTGTTGAATTGTGTACTCCAGGTTGTAATTGTAATTCTTCGGTGGAGGTCCCTATGTGGAAGATCCTTAGTAGACAGTTGAAAATCTTTCTGTGTGAAGGTGGGGACGTAGGCAGTGGCTCGAACCTCGAAACATATCCTCTTGTTTGCGTTTGAATCTTCTCTCTCTCTCTCCGTCTAATATCTTGCATTGTTATTAATTGCTCATATCTTATACAAACTTGGTATTGTTTGTGTGCGAACATTTGTGTTTAACTAAGAAAGCTTTTAAAACACCTCAACTCTTAATCTAGAGGAATCTAGAGGAGCAGTTCCAGAGCTCTTCATGAAATTCAGGCTCACTCTTGGTTACACATAGTGTGTTAGCAATCAAGTTTTAAATTTCGCATCATTTGTCCTAGATTAGCATATAAAGCTATTCACCCCCCCTCTAGGTGTACTTTCAATTGGTATCAGAGTTAGCTCTCATGATATTCAGTTTAACTACCTAGGAGTGTGATCCTTGAATTGCTAATCAAGATTTATTTTAGCACACATATAGTTTATACTCATAGATTATCTTGCTCCACCTATGTTTGATACCTCTAACATAGATTTGTGAAAATTTAAAATGAGTTCATATTTAAAAGCCTTAGGTTTGTCTATGTTGCCACTACCAAGAAATCTTATGTTGGTAATGACAAGTACTTAGGGGCTAATGCGCAAGCCATAGAAGCATTAAAGCAAACACTTAGTAAAAAATATTTATCTATTATTTCTCATTATGATTCCGTTTTTGCAGTGTGGAACACATTGACCTCTCCCGAGCAACAAACGACAAACAATGTGGAGAGAGAAGCTATTGTGGATGAGTCCGATGAGGCATGCTACATGGTCCAAGGAATTAGCTCCATTGAGGTAAATTCAAGCACTAATTTAGATGTTCATGATTGTTCTTCAATTAGTGACTGCCATGGATGCTCATGCCTTAAATGAAGAACTTTCAATATTTTGTGAAAACTTGTTGAAAAAGTATAAAGCTTTGAAAAAGAAAAGTTTTGAATTAAAAGAGAAAAATAAAATTTTGTTTTCAAAACCTGATTTAGTTTCGCAAGAAGGTTGAGATTTCAAATGAGAAGGACTCATTGAAAGTTCAACTTGACTTTACCTTAAGAGAAAAATGATTTTGATATTGTTTTGAAGAAAAATAAGGTTTTGTCTTCAAAATTAGACTTTATTTTAAAAGAAAATGATTCTTTGAAAAACAAAATTGTTTTGGTTTCCAAAGAATTGAAATGCGTTTTAAAAGAGGATGTTTCTTTAAAAAATAATTTTGCTACTCATTCTTATCATGCTTCTATTGTTTTACCTTCTAGTCATAAGAATTTTGTATTCTCCACTTCTTCTTCAAATATTGATAATGATATCTGCATGTTGAAAAAAACTGTTGATTGTTTGTGCTCCACTTTGAGCCATTGTGCCATGAACCACAAGAGATTGAAATATATATTTCGAAAAAAACATACTCCACATATGCGTGCGCGCCCTTCACAGCATACATATACCCATCATGCTCACACAAATGATTCTGTGTATGCTCATGTGTACACTTGTACACATTGTGGTCGCAAGGGCCACCTTGTAAAGTTTTGCGATGATAGAATAAATGCTTTAAATTTTATAAGTAAGTTTGTTTGGGTTAGGGAAGGTGCTAACCCCCGTGGACCCAAAAATGTTTGGTATCAAAAGCCACTCCTATTTCATTTGTTGTAGGTGTGAGCTCTCACAAGACGTGAGACTATTGGTGCCTTGATGGTGAATGCGTTCCGAACTCAATGGTGACATATTTAAATGCATCACTTTCAAGAGATGTTTGGTGAAAGAACCACCATGATTTAGAGACATAGAGATTAGTTTCCTCGGTTTCTTAACTATCTCTTACTCCTATTTATGTTTACATGCTTTCTAATTAATGATTTTTAACTTGTCATGTTTTCAATGTTCATTATTTTAAATGCAATATTCATTAGACATGTGATATACACAGATAGTCTTTGAGATACACACATGTTTAAATGGACTTATATTTTTGTGTTCTTACTGTAGTCTAATTACTATGTATATCCTAGTTCTAAAACATGTGCATTTAGCCTAATGATCATGGTTGTTTATGTTTTTCTACTTCATATTTTGACCACATGTTTGGATGTAAGTTTTGTTAAAACTTGTATTTATACTAGTACAAATAGTGAGTTATACTTGATTATTATGTGTTTGTTCTTCATTACTCATGTGTACTCGTTAGATGTATTATATAACCTTGTTTTAATGATTCTTACATTTACACTTGTATTCCTCATTTTTGTACATGTTTTCATCTTTAACTTCATATATATGTTAATTTTATCCAAAACTATAACTATACGTGTCTATCTTAGAGTCCCTTGCCTTCATGAAATTTTTCATTATGGACTCTTTTTATATTTGGATATGTATGTATACTTTTAGTTTTGACAAAACATACACATACCTTGAAGCTTGTTTAGTTTTGATGATTTTTATGCTTATGAAAAAGGAATTTTAATTGAACTTCATTTTTTTCATTCCAGTATATGTTTCTTGCATGACTCTTTTACACCCGATATATTTTATTTACTCATATTTTTGATTCATGAGCCTACATGAGCTTCATAATTTTTGAGTGTTGATTCTCATGTAATTTTCATATATTATGAAATATATATGTTTTATTTCTTACTTGAAGGATTTAATACTAGTTTTCAAAATTATATTTAAACTAGTTTTTATTTTTCAATTGGTAGAGTTTTCAAATATGTTAAAAATATTTTCAAATAATATTTTTGAAAACCCCTACCTTTCTAAGGGCGGTTGGATGGGTGACCATGCCTTGTATGCTCATATTGAAGATCTATTTAAACATACACTTGAATAAGGTGGTAGTTATGAGTTATACATGATTTTAATGAAAATTCATTTTTGTATACTCATATTTGTTTTCTATATGTATGCATCTTAATTTCAATTTTGATATTATATTGCTCTGATCATACATACATATAGATATTTTTTTCGTGCTTATTATACAATGTCCATACATGATTAAAGCATAAAATTGATTTCATGCTAATCTTAATTTAGTTCTTAATGATAATTGGTATCTTTACAAGCTTATGCATTATTTTTATTGGTATTTTGTAAATGGGAGAAAAATTCTTGTTTTATCTTTCAATTGATGTTATTTTCAATTGGTATCTTACTCCCACTCTTATGATGAAACATATTTTTGTTTGGTATATGCTAACATTTTCAATATTGGTATCAATAATCTTAAATTAGTATTATTCTCAATTTGGTATCTATATTGCAAAATGGTTTTAGTGTTTGCCTAAAAATTTAGTTTTACTTTCAATTGGTATCATGCCTTTCAATTGGTATAAATCAGTACAAAAATTATTTTATTTTCAATTGATAAAAAGATGTTTTCACTTTTCATTGGTTTTTTCAATTAATTATTTTATTGGTATCAAAATTTTGTTTTAAAAATGTTTATTGGTATCGTTTGTTTGTCTTCACCCCTTTGATAATGAGTGATAAAAACGGGGAGAAGATTTGTATTTATATATACATGTTTTTATATAATTATTTATGCATATATATATATATAAATGTTTTTATTGGTATCTTGAGCTTACGTTGCATATCTATTTGTTTTATTCATATGCATAAGTTAAAGGAGAGTTTCTATGAAGCCAATCCTTAATGAATGCATATATAACCTCACAAGTTTTATCATCATCAAAATGGGGGAGATTGTTGGCCTAGAGGCCCTTCACCTTAATTTTGATTATAATTAATTTATGAAGGTTAGTTTGCTAATAATTTTATTTTTATTAAGTTTCAGATATTGATCAAGATCTTAGTAGACAATTAACTTCAATAAAGAATTCAAAGCTAGTTTGGAAGCTAACACGTGTAGATTCAAGAGCTCGCACGTAAAGATCACATCTAGCACCCTAATGGAGTCAAGCTCTTTGGATTAAGGTTGGATCGAGTCGACTTGGAGATGGAGATCAACAAGAAGACTTCAGTTTGTTTTTTTTTGTTTCTTTAGATCCTGTGTAAGGATAGTTAGTCTTGATGTGCTTAAGTTCACACACACATAAATTCAAAAGTTTATTGGTTTCGGTTTAACTGTTTTGATTTTCAAGAACATATCTTTCGTTTTCATGAAAAGATAGAACCAAAAGAAGTTTACATGGTTTTATGTCTATTGGATTTCTTCCACATATATTGATAATTCATATTGTTTAAAAAACTTATTTTGATGATTCTATTTCATGTGTTTTCAAGTTTAGTTTTTAACAAAACTTAGTTTTAGATTTAATGTCAAAAACATCGATATAACATCTATATGTGTATTAGATTCTATCCATACACAATATGCTTCATATGTGTTTCAATATCATGTTTTTGTATTTATACAAGTTTTGGAGAAAATATATTTTCATTTCAAAATCTGAGTTTTGAAAAAAACAGTTTTTGTGTAAAACCAATATTTCCATGCCCCAAAAATAGTTCAAATAGTTTATAATATGTGTTGAATTTTGGTCACACATATTTGTACTTTAAATATTTATAAGAGATTATTTTTGTGAATTTTATGTGACTTTATGGGATTTTATAAGAAATTAAAAGCCAACTTTTTCTAACCTATAATCCAAGTTTGAACCTGCTGGCGGTCGACCGACTGGTCGACCGGACCACAGTTTAGTCGATTGGTCGGTCGGTCGATGTGCACAAGAACGTGCACAAGGGCCAGCCCATATGCCTGGTCGACCGTGCGGTCGACCGACTAGCACTATCCAACTCTCGGGTAGGCCCGGTCGACCGGGTGGTCGACCGACAGTGCCTAACAGTTAGAAATTTGAGCGTTGGCCGATTGATTAGTCTCTAATTTTGCATAATTTGTATCACATTTTCACATTAATTTCATATTAAATTCTGCTAATAAAACTTTGCTTGCTTGATTCTAGGTCCATGGTGTGAATGAAGAAGAAGACCCTAAATTACCATTTAATTGGTGATTAACGCCTATTAAAGATAGCCATTGACATAGAGAGCTGATTCTGTAAAAATCAGGGGCTGTAAAGACGAAACTGGGCACAGAGCTTGACAGGGGACAGACGGGAGGCGCGCGGCTCGAAGCGCCGCGCGCCGGCGCCCTAGTATAACTGTGGCCCCGGCCGCGTTTTGGGCCAGGGCCTGTCCCCTGGCCCCCCTCTCTCCTGGTGGCTATAAATACCCCCTAGGTTTCAGATAAGCAAGATATACAGAGTTTTAGGGTAGTTTTCATTTCCATGTTGTAGTTTAGTTTAGGTTAGGTTAGTTCTTCTTCTCCCTCTTTGTATTTTCCATTTTGTAGTCTTGTAATAGGGAGAGAGAGTGGTTCATGCTTGGAATACAAGAGTGCTTGTAATAGAAGGTGACAATCTATGAAAGGTGCTCTCTTTACCTCTCTATGTTTTTCTTCTCTTTAATCTCTTTTACATGTGTAGCTAGTCTTTTCTCTCATGGCAACTAACTACTAACCACCAACTTGCTAACTTCTTTTATGATAATCCACATGAATCTAATAGTCTCGTTTTGGCCTTGCTCTTGCAAGAGCCATTGATGGCTCATGATGATGGATCTAACACTCTAACTTCCTAACCACTAACAAGCTAACATTACTTTACTTCATGCTTGCTCTTATCAGGTTTTGATGATTTAAGTGTAACTTGCACTTGTTTGTTGAGTTGGGTTGTGATGAGTTACATATGGGTCATGCTTTGAATTGCTCTTAAACCAAGAACTAGTGATGGCCAATGATACATGTGAGGCAACTATCACTAAGAGGTTAGCATGTTAGTGGAGCCATTAGTAGTTAGTGCCATGAGTTTTCTTTTTTTTTTCACTTTGTTTTAGATATACAAACAAAATCACAAAAACGATTCTTTTCTATGTTTCCTACTTTCTTGTTTTGACCGTACACTTCTCTTTTCATTCTTTGTTTCTTTTCTTTTCATTCTTTAAAAACTTTAAAGGACTTTTTAACAAACACGTGAATCAATCGGTAAAGCTTCTATCGCCTCCCGTCCTTGTGGATTCGACTCGTTTTAGCCTCTATGCTATAACGGAAGTATCGAGGAAGCCAAAGCACACACACACTTTAAATCTTCATGTCAAAACATATACTTTTTGTGCGCGGTTTTACCCCGATCAAATTTTGGTGCCGTTGCCGGGGATGGGAACGGTTTAATTTCACAAGTTTGTTAACTTTTCTTCTTTGTTTTTTGGTGTGCAGGTTAAATTTTAGCATTGCAGAAGTCCACACTTGCTCAAGTGTGGTTGGGTAACTTCTTGTACATTCATATACTCTACTGCTAATTTTTATTGTACACTGTAAATAATTTTAAGAAGTAAAATACAGAAATTGGATGCTTTAAACGGTTTAGACATTTGCATCAAGGCACGTGTCAAATTTTATTCCAATATACTGTATTTTATTCTTGTGTTGTTGTGATACTTATAGGAGGTGTACATATTGCATTGCATATAGTTAGGACAAACACTTCAGTGATTTACTCGCTTTTTTGTGTTTCATCTTATCTATACTGCACACTTGCACAAATTAAACTTAAGGGCAACACCCAATACAACATAAGGTGGGGAAGTTATTACCCTCCCTTAGCCTAAAAATCACCTCCCCACTCACACAACCCAAGCCTTAATAAAAATTGCTAGACGTTGGCCCCTAGGGACATCTCAGACTCATTTAGGAGATTGACCTAAGGGGGAAGTTGTTAGAAGTTGACTCTTGTCAAATCGATGTCTAAGGTTGGGGATTGAGAGGCGAAAACTCAAAAAACAGTGGTTTGGCATAATTAGGCCCGTTGCTCCAGCACGGATACCTCCCACTGATCTTGCCCCACCTGGCCGATTAACTCGTGGTCAGCTTTCGACAATATATCCCCCGTGGACAGTCTAACCAGTTAGGAGTCGTCTAGGTCTAAGTCAACCTTAGCATAGGCTTGTTTTCTTTTTCTTTTTCTTTGTTTGTTTGTTTTGCTTGTTTGTTTGTTTTCTTTTTTTATATACTGTGATATGGATTTTAACAACAATAATTCTTTCAATCAGAATATGAATCCATATTTCACTCCGACCTCATTTGACTCGGATAATTCCAACCCGGCTATGTACAATATGAACCAACCATATGTGCCAAGTTGGGATTATTCGACTCAATATGACCCATATCCTCAATTTTATGACTATAATTTCAACATAATTTCAACTCTTCACAGAGTCAATGAGGATTCACCTCCCCTGAGTCAAACTTTCAACCGCCTTGTCCACAACTTTCACAAAGTTCATTCTCCAATTTTGGTTTATATACTCCTTTTCCTGTTCCACCACCCGAAGAAAAATCTGGTTTGAAAAGGAGTATAGAAGAGTCCCTACAACAAATGTAAATTTTGCTCAATTCATAATCCTTCCCACATCAAACCCACATACTCCTTTTCTAGAGCATCCAATTGAAGAAGAATCTGAGCTAGCAAAGCGTTTGGAAGTCCTTTGTGATAAAATACAAAACATGTTGGACTCATCATCTCAACCACATTTTCAAGAGTCCTACTCATCTTTTCCAGTATCACCTATTCAAAATGAACAACCATCAATACTGGACTTGAGTATAGAACCCTTGCGTGAGTCCGAGCAGCAATCAAAAAATCCAATGGACTCACAATTTCACCATAATTTCCAAATCGACTTCCATGCTCATCTTTTCACGAAGAACCAATTACAAAGAGTATGGAAGACATGATTCGAATCCAAATTCTGTTACACGACCTATCAGTAAGTTAGATTTACTTTTGAGTGAATTGATCAATGAGAGCGAGGAAAGCCTTTCTTGTCAACCTTTGACCGATTCTTATATCCCTAACTCTACTGATTGGACCCATGAATCATGTCATTTTGGAAATCCAGCTTCAATTTCAGAACATACATTTGAACTTGACCACGCTCCAAGTTATGAAAATCGCCTGGACATTCTGGCAAGTTATCCCTTTCCTAAAATTTAAACCGAACCTGACTGTGATCCTGAACCTCATGTTAGTAATTCCATTTCGCTTTTTAATTCAATAATGACTCCAGTATTCTTACCAGATTTTTTCTCTATTCCGAAGTCAACATTGAATCCTGTACCAGTACACCATGAAATGAAATCACCAATCTCTTATGATCACAATTCATTAATAGGGACAGTGTGTGAACATCAATTCTTTGGTTTGGACCCTATTTTTGGACCAATTTTGACTCTCATTGTTGACCCTCGACTTGATCTGACTCAACTTCCCGAGTCAGTATCGGTTTTTATTCCTGATTCCTTTGGGTCCAAATCCATCATTTTCAAAAATCATACTTCATTGTTGGACAAGAACGTTGACAAAAATGACTCAGTAATTAGTTTTGAAAATTGAAAATTAGATGGGGATAAAATTTTCAATAAGACCATTCAATCCATCATTCTTTTCTGGGGTCATATTAGCGAGGTCCTTGGTGGATTTCTGGATGATCCACGATATCTTGATTGGGTCGCAATGCTTGGCTTAATCAGACCACCATCGGAGCCACGCCCTTGAGGTCATCTTCCTTCCCTCTCCATTTGTTTTATATATTTACACATTCACGATGCATTGAGGACCATGCATGAGATAAGTGTGGGGGAGGGTTTACTACATAGTTAGTTTAATTTTCTTTCTTTTACACTTCTTTTTACTTAAAAAAATCTTTTATAAAAACTCTTCTTTTTTTTTTTACAAAACTTTTTGAAACAAGAAAAATAGTTTTGCTTTATTTTTAAGAAAATTAAGATTATCTTAGGAATTAGGAAGACCTAAAATTATGAAATTTTAAACTAAGTCAAAATAATAGATCTTGTCTAAATTATAGGATAAGAAAGTAAGATTGAAAAGATAATCTGATCTTGAATTTTTTGCTTTAGATTTATGCACTCCACACTTACACAATTTTTGGGATTGAAACAAAGACTGAAAATGCTATAAAAAATATATATTAAAAAAATTTATTGTGATAATAAAAATTACTTATTGAAGTTAGGTAATTATGCCTCAGGAAGTATGATTACTCATACATAAAATGGTGGACAAAAAATAAAATAACCCCTTTAGTTTTGTGGCCTTATTTACTCGAGTCCTTAAGTCCGGGAGATGTTTTCTCATCTGGTGCCCTAAGACCATCTGGTTTGGGAGTCACTGGCTAAAGGCTCACTACCCGGGTAAATAAGAAAGCCTAAGAAAACTAAGAGAAGAAAAAAGAAAAAAAATATAATATATATTAAATAAATGGCATGAAAGTTTGAGTCGATATCCCAAAAATCTTCACAGTTCACAAAGTGCATATTTTTCTAAGAGTTTTATGAAAGATCAAAGAGCCAATTCAATTTTAAATTCTTACATTTAATTTATAACAAGATTTTTTGCATTTTGACTTAGTTTAAGAAAGAACAATTTCTGGTTAACCTATGACCTTAGATCACTTATATTTTCGCAAAAATATTTCAACACTTTTCTCTATTTCAAAATGTGTTTTCAAAATACTAACATTTGATTTCTTTCTTTATGGATTTTGTGGGTGTAATCCGCTGAAAACCCTCAGGAGACAAAACTCCTCCTCTAGAGGAACTTAGAGGTTTAACGGCTTGTTGCACATGCTTAGTGCAATCACATCACCTGCGAAAGTGGTGTAATAATTCCTTAGTTTTTTGTTTTGCTCGGGACGAGTAAAAGAGAAGTGTGGGGGTGTGATTAGTCTCTAATTTTGCATAATTTGTATCACATCTTCACATTAATTTCATATTAAATTCTGCTAATAAAGCTTTGCTTGCTTGATTCTAGGACCATGGTGTGCAATAAAGAAGAAGACCCTAAATCACCATTTAATTGGTGATTAAAGGCCTATTAAAGATAGCCATTGACCTAGAGAGCTGATTCTGTAAAAATCAGGGGCTGCAAAGACGAAACCGGGCACAGAGCCTGACAGGGGACAGACGGGACCACGCGCGGCTTGAAGCGCCGCGCGCCCCAGTGTGGCCGCGCCCCGGCCGCTTTTTGGGCCTGGCCCTGTCCCCTGGCCCTCTCTTCCCTGGTGGCTATAAATACCCCCTGAGTTCCAGAGAAGCAAGATATACAGAGTTTTAGGGTAGTTTTCATTTCCATGTTGTAGTTTAGTTTAGGTTAGGTTAGTTCTTCTTCTCCCTCTTTGTATTTTCCATTTTGTAGTTCTTGTAATAGGGAAAGAGAGTAGTTCATGCTTGGAATGCAAGAGTGCTTGTAATAGAAGGTGACAATTTATGAAAGGTGCTCTCTTTACCTCTCTATGTTTTCTTCTCTCTAATCTCTTTTACATGTGTAGCTAGTCTTTTCTCTCATGGCAACTAACTACTAACCACTAACTTGCTAACTTCTTTTATGATAATCCACATGAATCTAATAGTCTCGTTTTGGCCTTGCTCTTGCAAGAGCCATTGATGGCTCATGATGATGGATCTAACACTCTAACTTCCTAACCACTAACAAGCTAACATTACTTTACTTCATGCTTTCTCTTATCAGGTTTTGATGATTTAAGTGTAGCTTGCACTTGTTTTTGAGTTGGGTTGTGATGAGTTACATATGGGTCATACTTTGAATTGCTCTTAACCAAGGATAGTGATGGCCAATGATACATGTGAGGCAACTATTACTAAGAGGTTCGCATGTTAGTTGAGTCATTTGTAGTTAGTGCTATGAGTTTTCTTTCTTTTTCACTTTATTTTAGACATACAAACAAAATCACAAAAACGATTCTTTTCTATGTTTCCCACTTCCTTGTTTTCACCGTACACTTCTCTTTTCATTCTTTGTTTCTTTTCTTTTCATTCTTTAAAACTTTGAAGAACTTTTTAATAAACACGTGAATCAACCGGTGATTAGTCTCTAATTTTGTATAATTTTCATGACATTCTCACATTTATTTGATAATAAATTCGGCTAATAATACCTTACTTACTTGATCCTTGGTTCATGGTGTGCAAATGAAGAAGAAGATCTAAATCACCATTTAATTGGTGATTAAAGGCCTATTAAAGATGGCCATTGACCTAGAGAGCTGATTTTGTAAAAATCAGGGGCTGCAAAGACGAAACCAGGCACAGGGCCTGACAAGGGACAGACAGGACCGCGCGCGACTCGAAGCTCTACGCGCGCGGCCACCGTATGGCTGCGACGCGCGCGAGGCTTCGGGCCAGGGTTTGTCCCCTGGCCTCCTGTTCTCCTGGTGGCTATAAATACCCCCTTGGGTTTCAGAGTTGAAGATATACAGAGTTTAGGGTAGTTTTTCATTTCCATATTGTAGTTTAGTTTAGGTTAGGTTAGTTCTTCTTCTTTCCCATTGTATTTTTCATTTTATTTTAGATCTTGTATTAGGAGAAAGAGTGATACATGAGTAGAATGTAAGAGTACTTGTAATAGAAGGTGACAAGCTATGAAAGGTGCTCTCTTACCTCTCTTTGTTTTCTATCTAACTTCTTTTACATGTGTAGCTAATCTTTTCTCTCATGACACTAACTACTAACCACCAACTATTCTAACTTCTTTTATGATTATCCACAAGAATCTAATAGGCTCGTTTTGGCCTTGCTCTTGCAACAGCCATTGATGGCTCATGATGATGGATCTAACTCTAGCTTCCTAACCGCTAACAAGCTAACATTATTTTACTCCATGCTTACTTTTAGTTTTGATGGTCTAAGTGTAACTTGAACTTGTTTTGTTGAGTTGGGATGTGAAGAGTTACATATAGGCTATGCTTTGTAAAGCTCTTGAACCAAGGACTAGTGATGGCCAATGATATATGTGAGGCAACTATCACTAAGAGGTTAGCATGTTGGTGGAGTCATTAGTAGTTAGTAGCCGTGAATTTTCTTTGTTTTTCACTTTATTTTAGAAATATCAAAAATCAAAAAAATAATTCTTTTATGTTTCCCACTTCTTCGTATTTCACCGTACCTCTCTTTTCATTCTTTGTTCTCTTTTCTTTTCATTCTTTCAAACTTTGAAGAACGTTTTAACAAATACGTGAATCAATCGGTAAAGCTTCTATCGCCTCCCGTCCTTGTGAATTCGACTCATTTTAGCCTCTATGCTATAACAGAAGTATCGAGGAAGCCAAAGCACACACACTTTAAATATCCATTTCAAAACATATACTTTAGTGCGCGGTTTTCCCTGATCAAATTTTGGCGCCGTTGCCGGGGATGGGAACGGTTTGATTTCACAAGTTTGCTAACTTTTCTTCTTTGTTTTTTGGTGTTCAGGTTAAAGTTTTAGCATTGTAGAAGTCCACACTTGCTCAAGTGTGGTTGGGTAATTCTTATATATTTTTATATTCTAATGCTAATTTTTTTATATTACCTGTACACTGTAAATAATTGTAAGAACTAAAATACAGAAATTGGATGCTTTAAGACAGTTTAGACATTTGCATCTAGGCACGTGTCAATTTTTATTCTAATATACTGTATTTTATTCTTTTGTTGTTGTGATACTAATAGGAGGTGTACATATTGCATTGCATATAGTATAGGATAAACACTTCAGTGATTACTTGCTTTTTTTTTGTTCATACTTATCTATATTGCACACTTGCACAAATTTAACTTAAGGGCAAAACCCAATACAAGATAAGGTGGGGAAGTCATTACCCTTCCTTAGCCAAAAATCACCTCCCCACTCACACAACCCAAGCCTAAATAAAACTTACTAGACGTTGGCCCCTAGAAACATCTCGGAGTCATTTAGGAGATTGACCTAAGGGGAAGTTGTTAGAAGTTGACATTTGTTAAATCGGTGTCTAAGGTTGGAGATTGAGAGGCGAAACCTCGAAGAACAATGGTTTGGCATAATTAGGCCCGTTGCTCCGGCACGGATACCTCCCACTGATCTTGCCCATACCTGGCCGATTAACTCATGGTCAGTCGTCCGTAATATATCCCCCGTGGATCCCCGTGTAACCAGTTAGGAGTCCTCTAGGTCTAAGTCAACCTTAGCATAGGCTTGTTTTCTTTGTATTTATTTGTTTGTTTGTTTTTCTTTTTTGTAAATTGTGATATGGATTTTAATAACAACAATTCTTTCAATTACAATATGAATCCATATTTCACCCGACCTCATTTGACTCGGATAACTCTGACCCGGCAATGTACAGCATGAACCAACCATATATGCCGGGTTGGGATTATCCGAATCAATATGACCCATATCCCCAACCATATGACCATAATTTTCAAAATAATTTCAACTCTTCACAGAGTTCATGGGGATTCTCCTACCCCTAGTTCAATTTTCAACCATCTTGTCCACAATTTTCACAATATTCGTTCCCCAATTTTGATTCATATACTCCTTTTCCTGAACCACCAATTGAAGAAAAATCATCATTGAAAAGGAGTATAAAAGAGTCCCTACAACAAATGCAAAATTTGCTCAATTCACAATCCTTTCCATATCAAACTCCACATACTCCTTTTCTAGAGCATCCCATTGAAGAAGAATCTGAAGTAGAAAAGCGTTTGGAAGTTTTTGTGAAAGAATGCAAAACATGTTGGACTCATCATCTCAACCAAATTTTCAAAAGTCCCACTTATCTTTTCCAGTCTCACCAATTCAAAATGAACAAACTTCAATACTGGATTTGAGTATGGAACCCTTGCGTGAGTCCGAGCAGCAACCACAAAATCTGATGGACTCACAATTTCACCACAATTTGTAATATCAACTTCCATACTCATATTTTCAAGAATCAATTACAAAGAGTGTGGAAGACATGATTCCGAATCAAAATTCTGTTACACGGCCTATTTGTAGGTTAGATTCACTTTGAGCGAATTGATCAATGAGAGCGAGGAAAGCCTTTCTTGTCAACCTTTGACCGATTCTTATATCACTAACTCTACTGATTGGACCCATGAATCCCTAACTCTACTGATTGGACCCATGAATCATGTCATTTTGGAAATCCAGCTTCAATTTCAGAACATACATTTGAACTTGACCAATCTCCAAGTTATGAAAGTTGCCTGGACATTTTGGCAAGTTATCCCTTCCCTGAAATTGAAATCGAACCTGAATGTGATCCTGAACTTCCTGTTAGGAACTCCATTTCACTTTTTGATTCAATAATGACCCCGGTATCCTTACCAGATTTTTTCTCTATTCTAGAGTCAACATTGAATCCTGTACCAGTACATCGTGAAATAGAATCACCAATCTCTAATGATCATACTTCATTGTTGGGAAAAGTGTGTGAACATCAATTCTTTAGTTTGGACCCTATTTTTGAACCAATTTCGACTCTCATTGTTGACTGTCGATTTGATCTGAGTCAACTTCCCGAGTCGGTATGGATTTTTGTTCCTATTCTATTTGAGTCCAAATCAGTCATCTCTCAAAATCACACTTCATTGTTGGACAAGAATGTTGAAGAAAATGACTCAGCCATTATTTTTGAAAATTGAAAATTAAATGGGGATAAATTTTCAATAAGACCATTCAATCCATCATTCTTTTCTGGGGTCATATTAAAGAGGTCCTTGGTGGATTTTGAATGATCCACGATAACTTGATTGGGTCGCAACACTTCGCCCAATCCAACCACCACCAGAGCCATCCCCTTGAGGTAATTTTCCTTCTCTCCCATTTATTTCATGTATATACACATTCATGATGCATTGAGGACAATACGTGAGATAAGTGTGGGGGAGGGTTTACTAACTTAGTTAGTTTTACATTTTCTTTCTTTTACACTTCTTTTCAAAAAAAACTTTCCTTTTCTTTTTACAAAACTTTTTGGAACAAGAGAAATAGTTTTTTGACTTATTTTTAAGAAAATTAAGATTATCTTAGGAATTAGAAAGACCTCAAATTATGAAATTTTAAACCAAGTCAAAATAATAGATCTTGTGTAAATTATAGGATAAGAAAGTAAGATTGAAAAGATAATTTGATCTTGAATTTTTTTGCCTTAGATTTATGCACTCCACACTTACACAATTTTTTAAATTGAAACAAAGACTGAAAATGCCATAAAAAATATATATATAATTATTTGATAAATAAAAACCACTTACTGAAGTTGGGTAATTATGCCTTAGGAAGCATGATTATTCATACCTAAAATGGTAGACAATAATAAAATAATCCCCTTTAGTTTTGTGGCCTTGTTTACTCGAGTCCTTAAGTCCGAGGGATGTTTTCTCATCTGGTGCCCTAAGACCATCTGGTTTGGAAGTCACCGGCTAAAGGCTCACTAACCGAGTAAATAAGAAAGCCTAAGAAAACTAAGGGAAGAAAAAAGAAAAAAATAAATAAATAAATAAATAAAATATATTAAACAAATAGCATGAAAGTTAGAGTCGATATCCCAAAAACCTACATTATTCACAAAGTACATATTTTTTCTAAGAATTTTATGAAAGATTAAAGAGTCAATTCAATTTTAAATTCTTACATTTAATTTTTAACAAGATTTTTTGCATTTTGACTTAGTTTAAGAAAGAAAAATTTCTGGTTAATCTCTGACCTTGGATCACTTATATTTTCACAAAATTACTTCAACACTTTTCTCTATTTCAAAATGCGTTTTAAAAATACTAACATTTGATTTCTTTCCTTATGGATTTTGTGGGTGTAATCCGCTGAAAACCCTCGGGAGACAAAACTCCTCCTCTAAGGGAAACCTAGAGGTTTAACGGCTTGTTGCACATGCTCAATGCAATCGCGTCACCTGCAAAAGTGGTGAAATAATTTCCTTAGTTTTTTTTTGTTTTGCTAGGGACGAGCAAAAGATAAGTGTGGGGGTGTGATTAGTCTCTAATTTTGCATAATTTTCATCACATTCTCACATTTATTTGATAATAAATTCTGCTAATAATACCTTACTTGCTTGATCCTAGTTTCATGGTGTGCAAATGAAGAAGAAGATATAAATCACCATTTAATTGGTGATTAAAGGCCTATTAAAGATAGCCATTAGCCTAGAGAGCTGATTCTGTAAAAACCAGGGGCTGCAAAGACGAAACCGGGCACAGGGCCTGACAGGGGACAGACGGGACCGCGCGCCGCTTCGGGCCAAGGTTTGTCCCCTGGCCCCCTGTCTCCTGGTGGCTATAAATACCCCCTTGGGTTCCAGAGTTGAAGATATACAGAGTTTAGGGTAGTTTTTCATTTTCATGTTGTAGTTTAGTTTAGGTTAGGTTAGTTCTTCTTCTTCCCCATTGTATTTTTCATTTTGTTTTAGATCTTGTATTAGGAGAAAGAGTGATACATGAGTGGAATGCAAGAGTACTTGTAATAGAAGGTGACAAGCTATGAAAGATGCTCTCTTTACCTCTCTTTGTTTTCTATCTAACTTCTTTTACATGTGTAGCTAATCTTTTCTCTCATGGCACTAACTACTAACCACCAACTATTCTAACTTCTTTTATGATAATCCACATTAATCTAATAGCCTCGTTTTGGCCTTGCTCCTGCAAGAGCCATTGATGGCTCATGATGATGGATCTAACTCTAGCTTCCTAACCGCTAACAAGCTAACATTACTTTACTCCATGCTTACTTTTAGTTTTGATGATCTAAGTGTAGCTTAAACTTGTTTTGTTGAGTTGGGATGTGAAGAGTTACATATGGGCTATGCTTTGTAAAGCTCTTAAACCAAGGACTAGTGATGGTCAATGATACATGTGAGGCAACCATCACTAAGAGGTTAGCATGTTGGTGAAGTCATTAGTAGTTAGTAGCCGTGAGTTTTCTTTGTTTTTCACTTTATTTTAGAAATATCAAAAATCACAAAAAACAATTCTTTTATGTTTCTCACTTCTTCGTATTTCACCGTACCTCTCTTTTCATTCTTTGTTTTCTTTTCTTTTCATTCTTTCAAACTTTGAAGAACGTTTTAACAAACACGTGAATCAACCGGTAAAGCTTCTATCGCCTCCCGTCCTTGTGGATTTGACTCGTTTTAGCCTCTATGCTATAACGGAAGTATCGAGGAAGCCAAAGCACACACACTTTAAATATCCATTTCAAACATATACTTTTAGTGCGTGTTTCCCCCGAACAACTGGTAAAGCTTCTATTGCCTCCCATCCTTGTGGATTCGACTCGTTTTAGCCTCTATGCTATAAAGGAAGTATCGAGGAAGCCAAAGTACACACACACTTTAAATCTTCATTTCAAAACATATACTTTTTGTGCGCGGTTTTACCCCGATCACCGATCGACTGAGTGGTCAACTGACAGGCCAATCTGGCCTGGTTCTGAAATCCAACGACTATATTTGGAGACCCTATAAATATGGGGTCTTTTGACCTGTTTTCACTAAGATTTTCAAGAGCAATTTTTCCCACCTTCTCAAGTATTTTTAACAAAGTTTTGAAAAGAATTTTTGTGCCAAAATTCTCTATCTTTATTTGTTTTCAAAGTTTTGAAAAAATGAAAGAAGTACAAGTTTTGAGAAGTCTATTTAGTTCTTCATTTCTTATATTTGTCAAGAAGTTTTTTCCAAGTATTTTCTTTGTGATTTTGTTTTCCAAACACTTTGATTTTTCATACTTGAGCTACTAATTCAAAATCTATCTTTAGGATCTTCTTGTGAGAAAAATTATTTGTGATCCTTTGAGATCACCAAGAAAGTGATTATGATCTTTGTGATCACCAAGTGTAATCTTTTTCTTTGTGCTAGGCTTTGTGCCTTTCTCTTGTGTAGAGGAGAAAGAGAGTGGAGTTGTGTACTCTAGGTTGTAATGTAATTCCTCGGTAGAGGTCTCTTTATGGAAGATCCTTAGTGGATAGTTCAAAATCCTTCTGTGTGAAAGCGGGAACATAGAGCAGTGGCTCGAACCTCGAAACATATCCTCTTATTTGTGTTTGGATATTTTCTCCCTCTCTCTATCTAATATATTGCATTCTTATTAAATGCTCATATCATATACATGCTTGGTATTATTTGTATGCCCACACTTGCGTTCAACCAAGAGAGTTTTTAAAGCACCTCAACTCTTAATCTAGAGGAATCTTGAGGAGCAGTTCCAAAGCCTTTCACGGAGAATTCGGGCTCACTCTTGGTTACACATAGTGTGTTAGCAATTAAGTTTTAAATTCCGCATCATTTGTCCTAGATTATGTTGTACACCTATTCATCACCCTCTAAGTGTACTTTCAGTATTCGACATTAACAGTTTAAATCGATTTTATGATTTTATCTTAGTTTAGGAGACAATTCAGGTTATATGAACTCAGGATACGCTCACGTGAGGTATAGTGTGTATATATATATATATATATATATATATATATATATATATATATATATATATATATATATATATATATATATATATGAGGGTTTCCTTGTTTTAATTATTCCTTCGATGTGCTAACTTACGGATCAGTTATTTGGGCTTATATAACTGGTTTTGCCATGTTTACTTGTTGTCTCATTGCCTGATCCTTTATGCCTGTGCTCATGATATTGTTTTCAATACATGCTCTTAGACTCGGATTTATTGATACACGTGTGCTTATCCCTACGCACACTTAGCTCCCGCCTCACCACTCCTTTGGGAGTTTTGACTCCCCTAGATCTGCATGTCTAAATCGTAGAGCTTTGAGATTATGGATCTACCGGTTGCTGATCAGCGATGTGCAGTGAAAGCGTGGATCATCGGCAGACCGTCCTGAGTCCTTTCATTCCAACCCCCTGCTCGCCTCTCGAGTTTTTTTTTGTGACTTGTAAGCACCTTTTGTACTGTTCATACTTATATATCTCTTTGTATTCTTACATTTGCGCCTATCAAATGATGTAATATTCTTATAGCATTGTGTCACATCCTGTGATAACTTTGTAATTGTACTTTTACGTTGGAATGTATCATACACCACATACTTTCTTATTATAATTTTTATCCGTACTGATTCTTAGCGTATATATGTAAGGGTATTTCTGACCTGCGTATATACGTCACAGTAGCGTCGCTGTATCCGCGAGATCGGGGCGTTGCAATATGACTCGAGATTCTTCAGCTCAAACTCTTATGCCTTATTTTACATTTTATAGGTAATATCTCTTAGTTCTATTAGACTTCTTATTGCCCATGTCATGAACCATAGGTCGGTGACTCTCAAACCGGACGGTTTTAGAGCACCGGGTGAGAAAACACCCTAAGAACTTAAGGACTCAAGCAAAGAAGGCTACAAAATTAAGGGTTTTATTTATGATATGAACCACATTTAGGCGTGAATGCTTATGCTTTTTGAGGAACAAATGCGCAGCTTAATCAGAGGATTTTTAATTTATATTTTTCTTTTTCCTTTTTTATAAGGCATAAGAATCTTTGTTTTGGAACCCAAAGTGTATAAGTATATAAAGTATTCATATTTCATCAAGGTAAAAATCAAGATTACTTTTCTAATTTTCTTCTTAACCCTAGAAATCAAACAAATAATCTTATTTTGACCAAGGATAAGAAATTCTAATTATTATTCCTTAAAATTAACTTAATTTCTTACAAAAAATAAGTCAAAATATTATTTACTTTTCAAATTTTTTTCTAAAAAGCAAAGAATTTTTTATATAAAAGCAAATCTAATATAAAACCTATGTTAGAATTCTCCCCCACACCTATCTCATGTATTGTCCCCATTGTATGAATGAATGCATATATGCATGAAAAAGAAAAAAGGGAAGGAAAATGTTACATAAAGGTGGTGGTTTTGATGGTGGTCAGATTGGGGTAAGCGTTGCTGGCAAATCTAAATAACGTGGTGGCTGGTTGAACCTATCTTTGATGATCTCTTTCATATTTACATTGTTACTATCCCAATTTGATTAGCATCATGCAAGATCCTAACATGAAAATTATCCCAGTTATATGATCAATCTTCGAATATCATCTCGGAGTCATAATGGTCTATATCGTGATGCAATAAAGGAATGTGATTCGATGAAAAGGATGATTTGGGCTCCGGAATGAAAGGAACGGGAACTAATACTGACTCAGAAATATGATTTAAATTAGTTTAGGTTCGAGAGTCAGATTCGGCTCAAAAATTGGGTCCAAATCAAAAAATTAAAATTCATATTCTTTATCTAACAATGGAATATAACTTTCCAACATAGGTGTTCATGTTCAAGATGTATAGGCAAGTGAATCAATATTGGCTTGGGACTGTAGTCCAAATCGAGTATTGATATCGGAGTCAACATAGATTCAAAATTAAAATTAAATCACAAAATTGAGGATCAGGATCACATTCATGTTCAAGTTCAATCTCATTGAAGTAAAAACTAGGCAATTGGTCAAGGGTTTGGAATTAGTCAAGTTCAACATGGTATGCTGAACTTGAATCTTGGTTATAGTTTTCAAGACACTATGATTCTTGGTTCCTATCAATATGGTTAAAAAAACCAGGAATGATTAAAAATGTATTATGTAGAGTTTTCTCACACCTATCAATCATTAGGTTGCATAACTGATCTAACTCTGTCATTTTGATAGATTGTTTGAAATTATTTTGAATCTTAATCAAGGCTTCTAAACTATTTTTCAGGTCAATCAGTTCTTCTTGTTGTGGTGGGACTTGGAAAATAGAGTAAAGATCTTGGATTTGGAAATTTTGTTAGAGTATTGAGTCCGTCATGTTTTGGAATTGATTTTTGGACTCAAGCAATCATTCTAAACTCTTAGTCAACTCAGTTTTTTTTTTATAGGTTGATCTTGACAAGGAGTGTACGAAGTTGAATGTTGAAAAGGTAGTTGGCAACATGGCTTGGGGGAGTCGTATCCCTATTGATTCATTGACGAGTGGAGATGATTATTTCAGACTTGTTCATAATTGGGGTTGGGAAGTATGTTGGGTCAGATAAAACCAATCTGACATACTTGGTTGTTTAAAGTGATATGATATCGGGTTGGTATATCCGAGTCAAAAGTGGTCGGAGTAAAATATGAATTTATATTTGCATGGAAAAAATTATAATTATATCCATATCACATAAATATACAAATAAAAAATAATCAAACAAATAAACAATAAAAATGAAGAAAAATATAGTCTGTGTTAGGGTAGACCTTAAACCTAGACGACTCCTAACTGATTGACTACCCAGGAGAGGTACATTACAATAGTTTCACCACAGGTTAATTGGCCAAGTAGAAGCAAAAAGCAGTGGGAGGTATCTGTGCAGAGAAACGGGTCTTAGTTATGCCAAATCACTAGTTTTCGAGGGGCATGCCTCTTAATCCCTAGCCTTAGACACCGATTTGACCAGAGTTGAAATCTAATAACTTCCCCCTAAGGTCAATCTCCTATTAAGTCTGAGATGTCCATAGGGCCAATGTCTATTAAATTTTAGTTAGGAATGGGTTAGTGAGTACAATGGAAATGTTTTTCAGGCTAAAGAAGTGTATGACTCCCTTACCTTATCATTTTAGTGTGCGTGTGCAATTATTTAGCCAAAAGTAACACTCATGGCGATTAAATTATACAAAAATGTTTTCTAAACTAAATGTTATGCATACATACCTTTGCTCTAGCACTCTTCAACAGTAATGTTAAAGTGAATAAAATTAGACAATGCCCTAAAATGCAAAGTCTAAACCATTTTTTAATATTTACAAACAACCATTTACTGTTGAATTAAAAAAAAATTGCAGACTATGTTGTAAAGAAAAACTAAACACTGCAGAAACTTAAACTTTCCAACTTAAACAACCTGCAACCAAAAGAGTTAGTAGTTTACTCTGCTTGCCGCGCAAACGCGGCTTTGTCCATGTTTCCTTGGCAAAACAGAGAGCTCATTGATCGCGAAATCAGAAGTACCGTGGAGCTTAAGGCTAACAAGTTGTGTAAACGAGGAGAGATGTAATGCAAGCGTTTCGGTATGTTGAGGAAAAAACAAGTTTTAGTGTTGGTGTTTTTTAGTTGAAAAGAAGATAGAGAGTAAAGAAGTGATTCAAACAAAAACTGAAAATTTAGAATAGGTTTTAGAGAAGATGATCTTTAAAAAATGCTTTGAGAGTGATTTTACTATAATTTAAATTATGGATAAGATCCGGGCTTGCTAATCTTCAAGTCACCTACTTTCCTTCCTCAAGAAAGTTTTTAATGCCTCACTTTAGTCATAGACAAAACACAAAGTCTCCTTTGAGTGTTCAAGTAAAACAAATAAGATGGTTTTGTTTTAAAACTGAAAACTTTTCGTTACATAATGTTTAAAAATAGAATGTTAAACCATCAAGTGAGGTAGCAAGTATGGAATAAAAATGATTTAAAAATAGTTGTGTTTTTGAAATAAATATTTAAAGTTTAATACCCATCCTCATGTACCTTCAAGAACAGAGCTTGACTTAGGCATACCAATGATTCAAGTGGGGTTGCTTTCATGAAAATCAGTCAAGAGAAGAGTGGTAGAAGAGATAGATTAGCGAGCCCAAAAAAACCGCTTAGCTACTCATGATCGATGTTAAATAGGACTTGTAAGTAAAATGAAATATACTTGTGAGTTAGAGAAGAAAGGAAGTCATGATTCGTTATTGATGTCACTTCAGTATCGGAATACAATCACTCTTTCTCTTTCTATCACTTGTGGCTGGACTAGAGTAGAATAAGAAAAAAAGAAATTACAAAATCAATTACAACTATCTAACAAAAATCCTAGCCTTAAGAATGAAAATTTTAGATCCTAGTCTTTGTCCCTTTTCTTCACGAAATTTCTGGAATTTATAGGGAAAAACAAGAGAGAAAATGGGTGAATAGACAGGGGGAGCAAACGCTCCCCTTATCTCATGACATGGCCGCGGATCTGCGGCTGCCTGGATGTGGCCAACTGGCCACATCCAAGGGAAGATCTCAGCCTTTTTTTCTTTTATCCAATTAGATTTTTTTTTTGTTTGCTCTTCTGATTTTGATGATTCTTTGTTGATCTTCAGTTAACTAACTAGATCTTATGAAAAATTCAAGTTTATCTGATTTTCAACTGGACTTATCTTCCTTGATTTGCCCTAATTTGCACTTATTTGAATCAATTCTGAATTAAATCAGAATTTAGATGAGCTTTGGGCCTCTTTTCTCTTTCTTCTCCCTTGATAATAGGCCTGCATATTGTTAGAAAATTGATAACTAAAGTAAAGTTTATTATAACATAGATATGGGAAATATGATTATAATTATGCAATATCAGTGACCGATCACACCTCCATACCTATCTTTTGCTCGTCCTCGAGCAAAAAGAAAACTAACTATCCATTTTTGTAAGAAACATGATTGCACTTAGCATGTGCAACAAGCCATTAACTTTTACGTTATCCCTAGAGGACGAGTTTTATCTCGTGAGAGTTTTCAGTAGATTATCTCATCATAAAATCTATAAAGAAAAAGAAAATAAAGTGTTAGTATTTTTTAAAAGTATTTTGAAAAAGAGAGAAAATATTTGAAGTATTATTGTAAGAGTTCAAGTAGTCTATAAGTTATAGGAACACATAATTTTTCATTTCTAAACTTAGTCTCTATTCAAAAACCTGTTATCAATCAAGGTGAGGAGTCAAACTTGTATGTCTCAACTTGTTTATTAATTTACCCTAAATCATATGCACCTTCTTGACTGTGAAATTTTGACTAAGGTTCTTTAACTCTAACTCTTATGTCTTATTTATTTTTTCTTATATTTTTTGTAATATTATTCCTTAGATCTATTAGACTTTCTAATCTGCCCATGTAACCAGTCATTAGTTGGTGACACCCAAACCGGATGGTCTTAGGGCGCCGGGTAAGAAAACACCCCCAAGGACTTAAGGACTCGAGCAAAAAAGGCCACAAAACTAAGGATTTTATTTATTATATGGACCACTTTTTGGAGTAAATACTTATGCTTTATGAGGCACAAGTATCCAGCTTAATCAGAGAATATATATATATATATATATATATATATATATATTTTCTTTTCAAACATATCTAATCATCTTTTGCATAAATATCAAGGCTTGCTTAGGCTAAAGCACCTAGCTAATCATTAATTAGATTGGTTTATTTTTCATATATATATATTTCTTTTTTTATATGACATAAGAATCGTTGTTTTTGAACCCTAAGTGTGAAAATGTATAAAGTTTGCATATTTCATAAAGGTAAAGATCAAAACTAAATTACTTTTCCAAGTTTTTTTCCTAACTATAAAAATCAAACAAATAATCTTATTTTGATCAAGTATAAGAAATCCTAATTATAATTCTTTTATTCATTAAAATTGACTTAATTTCTTATAAAAAATATATCAAAATATTGTTCTCTTTCCAGAAAGTTTTTTTCTTTTTTTTCTTTTTGTTATGTTAGTCATGTTAGAACCCCCCCCCCCCCACATCTATCTCATGAATTGTCCTCAATGTATGAAAGAAATGAATAGATGCATGAAATGAAATGTAAAAGAGATAATGTTACCGATACACTGAGTCGAATAGACCTATAGCTGTTTCATTTACTTGCACCGATTCTAAGAAAGATTTAAGGCAATGACTATTTATCTTAAAATTATTTCCATTCTTGGTATCACTGATCTTTACAACACTATGTGAAAACACGACTTTTACAATGAATGACCCAGTCCATCTCGATTTCAACTTTCCCGAAAAATGATGAAGACTAGAATTATAGTGTAAGACTTTTTGTCCGGGGACAAAAGTTTTTTTTTTTATGATAAACATAAACTTATCATGAAAAGTCTTCACCCTACTTTTTGTTATTTTAGCATTCTCATAAGTCTCATTTCTCAATTCCTCAAGTCAGAAATTTACAATTTCTGAAGGTTACCGGTCTTATCTAAATTAAAATTTAGCTATTTTATGGCCCATAAAGCTCGGTGCTCTAACTCAATAGGTAGGTGGCAAGCCTTTTCAAAGACTAATCTATATGGAGACAACCCTAAAATTGTCTTGAAAGCAAGTCTGTAGGCCCATAGGTATCTACCAGTTTGGTGGACCAGTCTTTCCTCTTTTGGTTCATGGTCTTCTCCAAAATAAGCTTAATTTATTTATTGGAGACCTCTACCTGCCCATTAGTCTGAGGATGATATGGTGTGGACAATTTATGAGTTATGGCATACTTTCGCATAAGAGCTTTGAAAGATCTATTGCAAAAGTGTGTGCCATTATCACTGATGATAGCACGAGAGATTCCAAAGCGTGAGAAGATGTTCTCTTTCAAAAATTTGTTGACAACTTTATGTCATTAGTTTTGCTAGGAATGGCTTCTACCCACTTGGACAAATAGTTCACAGTAACCAATATGTATTGGTTTCCAAATGTATTAGGAAATAGACCCATAAAGTCGATGCCCCAAATATCAAAGAGTTCTATTTTTAGAATTGGTTAAGGGCATCATGTTCCGCTTAGAGATCCTTCCTACCATTTGGTATGTATGACATGTCTTGCAAAACTCAAAGGCATCTTTTAAACAAAGTGGGCCAATAGAACCCACTTTGTAGTACTTTTTTAGCAGTTTTGTGGGCATCAAAGTGTCCACTGCATGCAAGCTCATGACAAAAAGACAGAACACTCTTAGCCTCCTCATTGGGAATGCATCTTTTAATAATTTGGTCAGAATAATACTTGAAAAGATTTAGTTCCTTCAAGAAGAAATATCAGACTTGAGATAAGAACTAGACATCTGGAGTTTGGTTCGTGATTAAGTAATTTACTATGTCAACGAACTGAGGTTCCCTAAAGGCAACCAAGAGTTTTTCATCAGAAAAGTTATCATTGATGGGCAGTTCATTACATGGTGAGTTTGGGATACGCGAGAGATGGGTCAGCAATGATATTTTCTACACCTTTCCTATCTCGAATCTCGAGATCAAATTCTTGAAAAAAAAAGATCCAATGAATTAGTCGGGCCTTAGCATTTTTCTTTGCAATAAGATATCTTACAGAATAATCAGTGAAAATGGTAGTTTTAAACCCAAGTAGGTAGGGACAGATTTCTCTAATGTAAATACTACAACCAAGAATTTCTTCTCGGTTATAGTGTAGTTCAATTACACATCATTGAGAGTTCTACTTAAGTGGTAAATCACATACTGCTTGTTATCAGTGTGTCAAAATCTGAAGCATTGCCCATGATTTCAAATGACTTTAACCAATCCAGTGCAGAGATAATTGGTGTAGAAATAAGCTCATTTTTCAGCTTCTCCTAAGAACTAATACATTCCATCAAAAGTGAAAGACACATCCACTGCTAAAAGGTTAATTAAGGGTCTAGTAAAATTTTGCTAAAGTCCTTAATGAATCTATGATAAAAACCGTCGTGTCCTAAAAGGATCAAATATCTTTAACACACTTCAGCACAGGAAGCTTAGCTATGACCTCAATCTTGGCTTTATCCACTTCAATTCCAATTTTAGAAATTTCATGACCCAAGACAATTCCATGTCCTCCCATGGGTACCATTTCTCCCAACTTAGTGTCAAATTTTTCTCGGGACAATGTTGGAGGATGAGTTCAAGATGGTGAAGACATTTATCGAATGAGTCTCCATAAATAAAGAAATCATCCGTGAATATTTCCAAAAATCATTCCACTATATCAGAGAAAAGACTCAACATGCAATGTTGAAATGTTGTTGGAATATTGCACAAGCCAAAAGGCATTTGACTATAAGCAAATGTCCCAAATGGACATGTGATGGTCTATTCTTGGTCCTCTAGAGCAATAAGAATCTAATTATTGCCTGAGTAACTATCTAAGAAATTGTAATGTTCATGGCCAGCCAAACATTCAAATATTTGATCAATGAAGGGAAGCAGAAAATGGTCCTTACAAGTTGCTGCATTTAGCTTCTTATAGTCGATGCAAACTAGAGTCTTCGTGAGAAGTCGAGCTTGGACCAACTCTTTGTTCTCATTTTCTACCACTATGAAACTAAATTTCTTTGGAACTGCATGGACATGACTGACCTATTGACTATCAGAAATGGGATAGATTATCCCATTGTCTAATAGTTTCACGGTTTTAGCATGAACAAACTCTTGCATTATAGGGTTTAACTTACATTGCGGATCTCTCTTCGGTGTCGCTTCTTCATTAAGATGAATACAATGTTGAACTATGCCTGAACTCAATCTCTTTATGTCAGTCATAGTCCAACTAATGGCTTCCGTATGTCTCCTAAGAATTGTCTTAAGATTCTCTTCTTGCTGTCATTCAAATGGGATGCAATTATGACAGGAAAAGTCTCTTATTTGCTTAGATAGATGTACTTGAGATACGTAGATAAGGTTTTCAACTCTAAGGAAAGGGAAGGCTCACTAGAAGGAGGAGTCAAGTTTATTGGCTTCACATTTGGTGAAATAGGGTTTGATGCCAAATTCATAGGAGACTCGACAATCTGATCGAGATTAAAGTCTTTGGACTCTAACTTGAAATCACAATCAGTTTCTAATTTTAATTCGTTTCTATGCTCGCTAGTCAAGTTTTCAATGAGGTTAACTTCAAATGCTTGATCCTCAACATCCCAAGATTGCTTTCTTAGGTTGAAGACATTGACTTCTGTAGTCATATCTCTAAAGTTAACCTTATGGACCTATTTTTATAGTTGATAATAGCATTGGCATTAGTAAGGAATGGGCACCCTAGGATAACAGGAGTTTGAGCTCTAAGATTGGACACAAGTTGTGTCTCAGGAGCTATGAAATCAATAGGGTAAATAAACTTTCCAATTTAGATAAGGCGTCATTAATTTCTCCTTAGGAACTTTCACTGACCGTCAGCCAGTTGGATGGTAACTCGAGTTGGACCAAGATCGTCTAACCCAAGTTATTGACAAACTAAGAAAGGGAGCAAGTGAAGTCAAGAAGTGCACGACTAATCTCGGCCTGTCCTATAGTGCAGGCAATAGTGGGATAACCCAGATCCTTATACTTGATAAGGATCAGAAATGACAGTAGCTCACTAATGTTAGTGGCTAAGAAGACTTTTTTGGGCAGATTAGTCTTTTTTTCTTGGTGCACGTGTCCTTAAAAATTTTGCATAAGATGGGACTTGTTGGTTGGCATCAAGAAGTGGCACATTTATCTTTACCTGATTGAAGATCTCAATTATCTTATCCATGTGTGGATTCTACTTATTATTCTTCAGCCTATTTGGAAATGGTACTTTAGGCTTGTGCACCTGACTGGCTGACTTGTTTTTTCAGACTCGTCATACTTGGATGGATTTGAACTAGATGAAGTGGATACTTGTGTGATGTTGTGCTAAATGAGATTAGATAGCATAGACACTTGATTATCAACTTTCTTTCCTGACCTCAATGTATGAACAACAATACATTGATTAATCGGATCCTCTTCAGTCATATGAGCTTGACTAGAGTTCTTAGGGTTAGTAATCGGTTGACTAGGCAAAGTCTCTTTGGGCCTTTCACTTATGAAACTGGCTGACTGACTCATTTGACCCTCTAAGTTAGATATGGCTTGTCCTATATTCTACATAAAAGATGCTAAAATCTTCTACAATTCGGTCGATTTCTTGTAGCAGGGGATCCTTGGAAGGAAGGTTGTGGAGTGTGGTTAGGAAAGTTGTATTGATAATTATGAAAGTTGGATTGATTTGAAGAATTGTGATAGTAATTTTAAAAGTTGGGTTGATGATTGAAAGAATTGTGTTTATGATTACGATGTTGGAAGTGGTTTGACCTTGAGTGGTCATTGTTGTTTTGGCTCCTTAAGAATTCGAGTAATTTCTCCAGGCAGGATTGTACATTTGAGCATATGGATTGTTATGGGGCCTTGAAAAGGCTGCATTTATGGGCTCAGGAAACATTTGTTGAGCATTGAAAACATGACACTCCTTGAACACATAGTTCATGACTTGATAGTAAGTACAACCCAGATTTGAAAATTGGTTTGGGCTGACTTGGTTGACTAGAACTGGCTCCTTAGTTTCTAGAGCTTCCAATATTCTCATTAGCCTAGAAATTTTTGTTTCGATAGTTATGGATGATTCTATTGAATGGGGACCTCCTTTTGAAGAGATAGTATTTGTGTTGCTAGACTTTTCGGGAGTAGGTTCTCATTGGAGGGATTTTTCCAGCTAGGTCTTCAAATAAATCCCACCCTTATTTTTTATCCTATTGCAAGAATCCCCCTTGGCACATGGTTTCCAAGAGGGTTTAATTCTGGTAGTTTAAACCATCATAGAGAATTTGGTATTGTCATCACTTCTCTATACAATGATGAGAACACTCGATGAGGAGGTCTTTGAAGCATTCAAAGTACCTCCAAAATGGTTCGCTAGGTTCTTACCTGAACTGCATGATATTCTTTCTAATGAGAGCGGTCTTGTGAATTGGATAGAATTTCTCCAAGAAGATCTTGATGAAATCATCCCACGATGTGATGGAACTGTCCGCTAAGTTATATAGACATTTCCTGGCTAAGTTATTAAGATCAAGTGGGACAAATCTCAACCTAATAGTATCGTCTACAAGGTGAGAGATTTTCATCATTAAGCATACTTTCTCAAATTCTCTTATGAAGAAATATATATCTTCAGACTCTAAGTCATGAAACCTAGGGAGTGTTTTGATGATCTAAGGCTTAAGCTCAAAATTTTTGTCACCAATCGATGGAAGTTGAATGCAAAGATTGAAGTAAGGTTCTCATGGGGTAGAACATATCCTACAAAGATGTTGGTTGAGCAATAACTGGATCTAGTTTTGGTTCTGATTTGGGTGGTAAAGTGCTTCTAGTCAATCTAGATGAATTTGGGTCTCTCGACTATACTTGCATACATAAATACTACCACAAATAGGCTCAACAATCAATCAAAAAGAAAAGAGAAAAATTCAACCACACCTACTCTAAAGGAGACTTGGACCTAGACAACTCCTTACTGGTTAGATTGTCCACAGGAGGTATAATGCAGAATCTGACCACAAGCTAATCAGCCAAGTCAGGGCAATATTGGTGTGAGGTATCCGCACAAAAAGTAATGGGCCTAATTAAGTCAAACCATCAGCCTTTGAGTTTTCACCTCTCAATTCCCATTCTTTGACACCGATTTGGCTGAAGTCAAATTCTAACACTTTTTCCCTTATGATAACCTACTAATGAGTTTGAGGTGTCCCTAAGGCCAATATCTATCATATTTTAAGTTAGGCTTAGGTTTTGTATGCTTGAAGATGGTTTGTGGTCTAAGAAAGTGTAATTACTCCCCCACCTTATCTTTTGTTGGGTTTTTCCCTTAAAATGATTTAGTACAAAGTGTGCAAGATATAGAAAAGTAGTATTCAACAAGCAAGTAATCACTCAAGAATATTTTTTAAGTTATATGATATGCAAATGTACCTGTCTCCAGCTTTCTTTAACAATAATTGAAATGAAAACATAATTAGATAAATGTCTAAGGATGCAAGTCTAACTGTTTTTTAAAGTACTTTCAATCAACCGATTATTGTTGGATTAAAAACAAGATTGTGAGATAATCAAGTATAGAAAACTAGCAAAAAAGAAAGCTTGTTTTGCAGAGTAATATGTCCTGCAAGAAAGAGTTTTCAGTAGTCCTGTTTCTGCGACAAACTCTTGAAATCTTGTTCCCTACTTTCTAGAGCAGAAGAACAGGATTACAAGTCTTATTCTGCAAGCTTGAATACTCAGCCTGATTTTTTTTAACCCTGAAATAAAACACCAAACTTGTCAAAACACAAGAATATTGTTCCCTCCCCGGCAACGGTGCCAAAAAATTGATTGCAGAAATTAAAGTATCGTGTAGCTTAGGGATAACGGTCGTGTCCACTAGAAGAGATGTGATGCAAGTGTTTCGATATTTTGAGAGAAAAACAAGTTTTAGTGTTGGTGTTTTTTAGTCGAAATGAAGATGGAGAGTAAAGAAGTGATTCAAAGACAAACTGAAAATTTAGAATAGGTTTTGGAGAAGATAATCTTTAAAAATGCTTTGAGAGTGATTTTACTGTAATTTAAATTATGGATAAGATCCAGGCTCTCTAATCTTCAAGTCACCTACTTACCTTCCTCAAGAAAGTTTTAATGCCTCACTTTAGTCATACAGCAAACACAAAGTCTCCTTTGAGTGTTCAAGTAAAACAAATAAGATGGTTTTGTTTTAAAACTGAAAACTTTTCTTTACACAATGTTAAAAAATAAAATGATAAACCATCAAGCGAGGTAGCAAGTATGGAATAAACATGATTTAGAAATAGTTGTGTTTTCAAAATAAATGTTTAAAGTTTAACACCCATCCTCATGTACCTTCAAGAACACAGCTTGACTTAAGTATACCAATGATTCAAGTGGGGTTACTTTCATGAAAACCAATCAAGAGAAGAGTGGTAGAAGAGATAGATTAGCGAGCCAAGAAAAAATGCTCATGATTGATGTTAAACTAGGCATATAATTAAAATGAAACATACTGGTGAGTTGGAGAAGAAGAGAAGTCCTGAATCTTTATTGATGTCACTTCAACATCAGAATACAATCACTCTTTCTCTCTATCACTTGTGGTTGGACTAGACTAAAGCAAGAACCAAAAAAATTACAAAATCAATTGCAACTATCTAACATGAATCCTAACCTTATAATGAAAAATTTAGATCCTAGTCTTCATCACTTTTCTTCATAAAATTTTTGGTATTTATAGGGAAAAACCAGAGGGGAGAGTAGTGAACAAATAGGGGGAACAAATGCTCTCCCTTGTCTCACAACATGTCCACAGATCCGCGGCCTTGATGTGGCCAACTCGTCACATTCAGGGGGTGGATCTCAGCCGTTGACTCCTTTTTCCTTTTATCTAGTTAGATTTGTTTCATTTGCTCTTCTGATTCTTTATTCATCTTCGGTAATTAACTGGATCTTATGAAAATCTAAGTTTAAGTGATTTTCAACTTGTCTTATCTTTCTTGATTTGCCCTAATTTGTAGCAAATTGAATTAATTCTGAATTAAATCAGAATTTAGATGTGCTTTGGGCCTCTTTTCTCTCCCTCCTCCCTTGGTAATAGGCATGCACATTATTAGAAAAAAGATAATTAAAAGTAAAGTTTATTATAACATAGACATGGGAAATATGACTACAATTATGTAATACCAGTTACCGATTACTCATGTGCTCTACTTTCTAGAGCAGATGCACAAGGTTGCTATTTATGTCTTGCAGTTATTAGATTCCATAAATTAGCCCCTGCGCACAAAAATGTAAATCACCTAGAGGGGAGGGTGAATAGGTGTTATGCTAATCAAATGTGAAATTAAAGAATTTAAACTAATAATTCTACACTGAATAAAGTAAATAAATAATATTAAAAAATAAGGCAATCCCAAGCATGTATATCAATTAAGCACAAGTAATATCAAGCATATAAAGATAAGAACAATATGGGCATGCAAAATATATAAACACGAGTAAAGAGAGAGAAAAGTAATCACAAACATGAGAGATTTATTTCGAGGTTAGATCCACTTGCTCTACGTCCCTACCCCTCACTGCAATGAAGGATTTCTAATAGAATCGATCCCGTAAGATCACTTGGTGTCGCAAGACCACTCGATGCCGCAAGACCTACGGGCTCTCAGACCCGCAAGTCCCTCACTTGTTCATGTAAGTAAAACAAATGCGAACCCATAAGCTCGCCGATGACACAATCTCCAACTCCTTCAACTACAAAAGTAGAATACTTGGTGATAACTTCTTTATCACAAACAAACACTTATATACAAGAATCCTATAGGATAGATTTAGCAATGAAAGGCTCAAGCTTGTGTGAGAAAACTAAATAGATTTGAGAGTGAAAAGCTCAAGAAAATCTTTTTAAAAATTCAAGAGAAGCACTCTTGAAAACTCTCTTTTGATATGTAAATAAAGCTCTAAAAACTTGTTGAGATAACTCAGTTGAAGTTGAGAAAATAGGCTTTTAAAAAACTTGTTAAAAACTCACCAAAAAGTCCCATATTTATAGGCCAAGAAAAACTAGCTATTGGGGTTCAAAAAGTGCCAGAAATGGCCAGTCAGTCGATTGCCCGATCGACCGACCAATAGTCATATTTCTAACCGTTGGAGCCTAACGGTCAACCGGGTGATCGACTGTCCAGAGACCACTCTTTGCAAATGGTCAACTTTGAGCACAGTTTTCAGGTCTAAACCATTCGAATTTGGAAATAATCATATAGGAAGAATTTGTAGATATTTAAGTCTTCTTTCAGTTGCAACTTAAATCAAATCAATATGTTATTAAAATATATAATCAAAATACTGAAAGGGTGTTTGAGCAAAACAGTAGAATGGTCGGCCGAGAAAACTTGAGAGCTCTGCAGACTCAGTCAGTCGACCGGTCGGTTGGCTGATCTCTACTACGACCTACCGACCGGGCAATCGAGATCTCCCTTTCTTGGGTTGTGCATGTCTGTACATGTCGGTCGACCGAGAGGACGATCGGCATTGCTATCGAATGCTCGTTAGTCGGCCGGAAGTAGCCCAAAAACTATATTTTGAAATATTTTAAATATCTTTTTAAACCCAATTAAATTTTAATAAGTTTCATTAAAATTCACAAAAATAAATTCATGTAAATACAATGAGGTACATTGTATGATAAAAAATCAAAACATATTACAAACATGTAAACTCGTTTTCGAGATTTAGAAATCCAATCTTGAACCAAAACCGTATTTTTAAAAAACTAAATTTTGAAATGGAAACGGAGTTTTTTTTCATAACTTACATAAATACAAAAACAAGTTTGTTAAACTCATTTGAAGCACATGTATATGGATAGAACTCAATATACATATAAAATATATAAACCTATTTTTCATGAAATCTATTCATAAAACCAAAAACAATTTAAATAGAAAACTAAAACTTTTGTGTATGTGTATAAGCTTGAGTAATCAAAACTAATTTATTCTTTACATAAATTCTAAACTTACAAACTCTTGACTCAACTCTTCTTCTTGAATAAATCTTCTTCACAATGTGGACTTGATCCAAACACGATTCATGTAGAGCTAGATTCCTTCAGTACTTGATGAAATCTTTAAGCTTAAGCTCTTGAATTAACACGGGTTAGCTTCAAAACTTGACTTTAATTTTTTGTTAAAGCTAAACGCCAACGAAGATCTTAATTGAATATCTGAAACTTAAATGCCACAAGATCATTAGTATTATAACTATATGAGTTAAATCATCATCAAAACTAGAGTGATAGGCCTTTGGGCCAACAATTTCTCCTTTTTTAATGATGACAAAACTCTTGAAGTTATATATGCATAAATTAAAGATAAGCTTTGTAAAAGCTCCCCCTTAACTCATGTGTAGCATAAAGCATATAGATATTCAACAAAGCTCATAATTAAACATCAAACATAGACATACATGCATAAACACAAGCATGACTTGCATATATAAACTCACTTTAAATTTCTCTTTCTCTTTTTGTCACTCATCAACAAAGGGGTAAAGAAAACATGATAAATATATATGCGATATAAATTTATAAAGAGGAGATGGGTCAAGTTAACCCCCCTGCATACATGCATTATATGGAGAAGGGATGACTAGGTCCTAACCCACATATGCATAATATACAATGTATAGATGGAGATGTTAAGCTCCCCTTATACACGTGTATGATATAGAGAAGACAGGCCAAGCTTTTTTTTATATAATACACTCATCATAAGTTTATATATGAAGAAGACGTTAAAGTAACCCCCCCTGCATATAGATAATACATATCAAAAGCAAGAAGATAAATGAAATTTTGATTTTCTAAGATACTAATTATATAAATCAAATTTTGATACCACTTAAAATATCACTTGTAATTAAATATAAACATAGATACCATTTAGAAAAAATAATTTGAAATGTAGATATTAATTGTAATAATTGATACCAATTGAAAATATGAATATTTTGTTAAAAAGAAATGTTTTCTCAAAAGAATGGGAGTAAATATAAGATGCCAATTTAAATCAAAATTCCTTTCCCTTTTGAAACAACCTTAAAACTAATGCATAAGCTTTTAAAAGAATGTACTACTTCATTTGAAATCAAATCAAGCTTAGCTGAAATCAATTGTGCTATAAAGACATGTATAGACATTGTTAAACATGCATAATCAATCATATGTATGTATGTAATTGAAATATCACTTGAAATATAACATATACATGCATAGGTAAATATGAATGAGTATATAAAAATAAAATAATATGATAATCATGTGTATAACTCATTGAAATCACCAATTAACATGCACATGTCAAAAGAATGTTTATTAAAACATATACAAGGCATGATCCCCTAACCATCCACCCACAAAGGGTAGAAGTTTTCAAAAATAATGATTTGAAAGTAGTTTAGTATAAATTTAAAATACTACCAAGTGAAGAATAAAAGAACTAATTTAAAATAGCTTTGAAAACTAGTTCAAGATCCTTCAAATATAAATCAAATCATATAGCTTATGAAACATATATATTATATATTACACAAGAATTGTCACTCAAAATCTATATAGCATAAACATGTGCACATGAATATGAAATCATGAGTAAATAAAAAAGTCAGTGCGCAAGAGTCATGTAAGAAACATATTCATGAAGATAAAATAATGAAACTCAAAATTACTCATCAAAACTCATATGAAATTCTGTTTCATAAGCATGATATATCATATAACATGCAAGAATCATCAAAACTGGGATATGTAAATACAATCAACATAAATTGAGTACACAAATGAAATAGTACATGTATAGTATGAAAAATAAGTGTCTCTCATGAATTATACATGTATAACACAAGTTTTAACAATATTTATATATTAACATATATTCAAAACATGTAAATCATGATATGCTTAAAAACATAAGATAGAGGATAGAGATAGTTACCAAATAGATGGAGCTAATTTATATTTCTCTAAAATGAGATGGTCCTCTCACCTAAATACCATGATTGTGATGCATTCATTGATCTGTCCATCAAGTTTTGATTGCATCACCACTAAGGCAATACTCCTCTCACGTCTTGTGAGAGCCCACACCTGTATCAAAAATAAGTGGTGTGAATTTTGGTACCATATCTTCTTAGGTCCATGAGAGTTAGTAGTATTTAGAACCTAAACATTCTTGTTTGTAAAATATGAAACATTTAATCTATCATAGTAAAACTTTACTGGATAGTCTTTGCGACCACAATGTGTACAAGTATACACTCTAGTATACAAGGTGGCATTAGTGTGAACATGGTGTACATGTGCATGCTGTGAAATATGCACATGATGATGTGGAACTTATTTCTTGTGAAACAAAAATTCTAATCTATTATGATTAAAGGCACATTGGCTCAAGGTTGAGCTTAAACAATCAATGTTCTTCTTCAAAACACAAATCTTATTTTTAGAAATAGAAGGACAAATAATTTAAACATGAGAAACACAATCTTTTTCCTTTGAAAGAGAAATGAAAGTCTTTTCTTTTACAACCAAAATAATTTTCTTTTTCAAAGACTCATCATTTAAAACAGTCTCTTTTTCTTTAGAAATTAAAGAAACTTGATTTTTTAAAGATTCATTTTCTTTTGAAATAATTTCAAATTTATTTTGAAAAGAATCTTTTTCTTTTAAAACGGAATCATTTTCATTCTTTAAATGTTTGTTTTCAACCTTTAACAAATCATATTTTTTAAGAAGTTTTTGACAAAATATAGTAAGCTCATCATATGGCATTTTGTCATCTTCTTCAAAATCGGAATCAAAATTTATCTTAAGGGGGTCATCTCCTTGGACTATGTAGCACATGTCGGAAGTATCATTTCTTTCATCTGAGTCTCTCTCCTTGTCATTTCACATTTGTTCACCAAGAGAGATCAAAGTGTTCCATACTACAAAAGCTGAATTAAAGTTAGAAACCCTAGATAAATAATTATCATTCAAGTTTAGTTTTAAAGCATGAATTGCTTTTGCATTAGCCTCAAGACATTTGCTAGTATATGATTCTTTAATAATGGCAAGATAAACATGTATACCGAGGGCTTTAAGATACATAGACATCTTAACTTTTCAATTTTAAAAGTTAAGAATATCAAATATGGGAGGTGCAAGAAAATCTATGTGTATGTATAAACAATAGTGTGATTAGAAAATAAGAATTTTTAACTCTAGGTCGTTAGATTCACATCAAATAAGCTCTGATACTACTTGTAAATCACCTAGAGGGGTGAATAGGTAATGTGCTAATCAAATGCGGAATTAAAAAATTTAAACTAACAATTCTACAATAAATTAAGAAAGTAAATAATATTAAACAATTAGGCAATACCAAAATGTATATTAAAAGAACACAAGTAATATCAAACATATAAAGATATGAACAATATGAGCATGTAAGACATATAAACACAAGTGAGTAAAGAGAGAGGGGGGAGAGAGAGAGTGAGAGATAAGCAATCGCAAATTTGAGAGATTTATTTCGAGGTTTAAGCCACTTGCTCTATGTCTCCGCCTTTACTGCAATGAATGATTTCTACTGGAATCGATCCCGCAAGATCACTCGGTGCCGTAACACCTACAGGATTCTCGGACCCACAAGTCCTTCACTTGTTCTCACAAGAACACACATGAAACCACAAGCTCGCCAAGGCCACAATCTCTAATTCCTTTAAATACAAAGGTAGAACACTTGGTGATTACTTCTTAATCACAAACAAACACTCTCATATACAAGGATCCTATAGGATAGATTTAGCAATGAAAGACTCAAGCTTGTGTAAGCAAACTAGATAGATTTGAGAGTGAAAAGCTCAAGAAAATTCTTTGAAAGCACTCTTAAAAACTCTCTTTTGATATATAAATGAAACTCTAAAAACTTGTTGAGAAAACTCTGTTAAATATAGGAAAATAGGCCTTTAAAAAACTTATTAAAAACTCAGCCAAAAACTCCATATTTATAGGCCAAGAAAAACTAGCCGTTAGGGTTCAAAAAAGTGTCAGAAATGGCCTGTCAGTCAATTGCATGGTTGAACGACTAACGGTCATATTTCTGACTATTGAAGCCTGGCGGTCGACTGGGCGATCGACCGTCAGGAAACCACTATGTGCAAAAGAATAACTTTGAGTATAGTTTTCAGGTCTAAAACATTCGAATTTGGAAATAATCATATAGGAACAATTTGTAGATATTTAATTCTTCTTTCTAATACAATTTAAATCAAAGCAATCTATTGTCAAAGTTAAAATATATGATCAAAATACTAAAAAGGTGTTCGAGCAAATCAGTAGAACGGTCGACCGACCGGTTGGTCGATCTCTACTGCGGTCGATCGGTCAGTCGGTCGACCGAGCTCTCACTCTCTTGGGCCGTGCATATCTGTGCACTCAGTCGATGGCACGATCAGCTGATAATGCTATCAGTGGACCGTGCGGTCGATCAGCAATAGCCCAAAAACTATATTTTGAAATATTTTAAATATCATTTTAAACCCAATTAAATTCCAATAAATTTCAATAAAATTCACAAAAATAAGCATGTAATTACAATTAGGTACAAATATGTGTGATAAAAAATCAATACATATTACAAACATGTGAACACATTTTAGAGACATAGAAATTTAATCTTGAAACAAAAACTATATTTTCTAAAAGCTAAACTTTGAAATGGAAACTTAGTTTTTCCAAAACTTGCATAAATACAAAAACAAGTTTATTAAAATCATTTGAAGCACAATGTATATGGATAGAACTCAATACACATATAAAATATATAAACTTATTTTTTTATGAAATTTATTTAAAAAAACTGAAAACGATTTAAATAGAAAACTAAAACTTTTGTGTATGTGTATAAGCTTGAGAAATCAAAACTAATCTATTTTTTACATAAATTCTTAACTTACAAACTCTTAACTCAAGTCTTCTTCTTGAATAAATCTTCTTCGCTATGTTGACTTGATCCAAACTCGATCCATGTAGAGCTAGACTCCTCCTTGAGTACTTGATGCAATCTGTAAGCTTAAGCTCTTAAATCAACACGTATTAACTTCAAAACTTGACTTTAGTCTTTTGTTGAAGCAAAATGTCAACTAAGATATTTATTGAATATCTAAAACTTAAATACCATAAGATCATTAGTACTATAACTATATGAGTTAATCATCATAAAACTAGAGTGATGAGCCTTTGGGCCAATAAAAAACAGAGAAAAAATATTAACTCTTAAGTAAACTAAAAAGATTACTGTCCCTTCCAGGCAATGACGCCAAAATTTGGTTCAAACTAAACGTGCATAGAAAATAGAGTTTAGAATTGATAGATAAATATGTGCTAAGTTTCTCAATACTACCGCTATAACAAGTGGCTATGCAGGTCGTGATCTACAAGGATGGAAAGTAATAGAAGTGTTTTGGTATTTTTTCTAAGATTACTAAATCTGATTTAAAATTTCTTCTTAAAAGAAAAGGAAAATGGAAGAATACTAAGTTAAAAGTAAAGATCAAAATAAATGAAAAGAAGAAGGTGTTGGTTTTAAAAGTGCTTCTAAACTAAGAAATGAAAATACAGAAAGGGAAGATCTAAATGTATAGTTACCTCTTATGTTGATTATCGTACCTTGAATCATTGGCAAAAGTTTTACCTTAATTCAAAGGTAACCAGCACATAACTTATAAGATCAGATTCAATCCCTGTCCATATTACATCATCAAGACTTTAGGAGTAAGTATGAAATGATACGGATATTAAAAAGGAGAAATCCATCATGATGAGCTATCAGTGACACTCACAAAGGCATGGCGATTCCGATACAAATAGATTCACTTGGACATACAATCAAACAAAAGAAGAAAAGTAAAAATAAGAAGAAAGGTAAACTTTGATTAAATTGAAAAATGATGAAAGAAAAGAAAGAAAATTATATTGGTGTTACTTCTCAATACAATCCTCTTTTTTTTTTTAACATGAATCTATTCTAAGTTTACAAATAAACAGAAATTTATATAAATAAAAAAAATCCTTAAGTTAAACTAGTAGCAAAACCTAGTCTAAGCTCTTTGCTGAAGTGGTGCTTGTATGCCTTCTAAACTGGAGGTTTTTATTGGAGGAATGAACTGGGTAGAGGGTATGAAGATAGGGGAGCAAACACTCCCCTAACAGCTTTAACCAAACTGAGGAGACGCGACTTTGGCTGCATTATTGCGACAAGCTTGCCTCCAGAGATTGAGCGCTTTATGCTACAGCATCCTATCTTCTTTTATCCCATAGTATATAGATAGAATTATCTCTGGGTTATTGGATTTACCACCATCTCCTTGATTTTCCAAGTTAACAAAATAAATCCATTAAATCTGATTTAATTAGGAAATATTTGTGATTATCTCCTCCTCCATTAATAATCGCCTGCATAAATTAGACATTAAGACAACGTAATTACCAGAGTTTATTACAAGATAAGCATAAAAATATTCTAATAAATAATGCAAATACGTGTACGATCATTTTTTGTTGGTGATAAGCTCTCGCTTATGGAGATGAGCTTTGGATTAGCTTGGTGATCTGTATCAACTTGGACCACCTTATCTTCAGTGGGGTTCGCATCACGAAGCACTTTTCCCGTTGGAGGTCAAGCTGTTGAGCCTATTGATCAGCATCAAACGGCTCAATGTCTTCATCTAGCTTCACCTGATTGATTGACGCCATATTGGTAAAGAGATTTTTGAAGGCATCCCCACAATAATATCAGATTCCCAGCTTGACGAATCTAAAGAATGTGGAGTGGGACTCCTTGATCCCTGATTCAGACTGGGTGGATGGAGTGACGTATCCTAACCCTCTGTGTGTTTAGTCATAGTAATTGGGCAGCTTTCCTTTTGGCACAAATGGCTGCAAAGGAATACGTCGTCCCTTTACCAAATTCAAGCCTTCCTCATGATGTAAGTCGTACCCCATCTCCTTCATCATATGGTGCACTGACTATGCATAATGAAAGAATTATGGGGGCAACAGATCTTATTTAGAATCTATTAACGCAAAAGTCTTTAAGTAGATGTTTTCTATTGATGTTGAAATATGGAAAAATTTTATAAAAGTCGAAGAGAATTACAAGTAATAATAAAAAATTACAAGTATCTCTTCTTAACATTTCTAAGAAAGTGCCAGTGGAAGTCGTGTTAGCGCACGACTATTTTATTCTATTGACGATGCAAGTGATCGAGTCTTAGAGTTTGTGCTTAGGAATTTGCTTCTCGTCTGGTTCCAAAAATCCTTTGGAGAGGAAGATCTTGAGGGTCTTCGCCCCTTGAAAGAGAGAATAAAATTCTCTAAGAAAGCTTAAAAGTTAAAGAGTGATCTCTTGGGAAATCTCCAGCTCTCTATGAAATCTCTCCAAATAGATCAGCAAAGATCAGCCAATCAAAAGCTCAGCTAAAAAAGCATCCAAAATCAGCCCTGAGCCCCTCCTTGCAATTGGCTATTTATAGGCTCTGTGGGGTGTAATTGCTCCCCTAAAAATTAGTATAGTGATCCAGTCTAGCTTCACACCTGAAGCTATAATAGCTTCTCCACGAAGCTAAATGTAGCTTGAGCAAAGCTGAAAACCTGTATGCGAAGCTAAGTAGCCAACTGGCTTTGGGTTGTTACATCAATCCCGTGATTTGTTCCATTAAGTGAGAAATTTTCCTTGATCTTCTCCAACTAATTAAGGAGTAATATTATCACATTAACTACCCAAAGTGATATTATCACATTAATCTCGTGCTGATATTTTTAATAAAAAATAACCATAAAAGCCTGCAGCGGAGCTAACCTTCACGAAGCTGAGAAATGAGCCCACAGTGGAGCTAAAGGAAGCTTCCATCCAATCTAGAAAAGAGCCAGCAATGAAGTTAAAAGATAGTTCTTTGATAGAGCCTGAGTTAGCTTCAGAAGTGAAGTTATGAATGAGCCCACAATGGAGTTACTCTGAGCTTGTTACGAAATTACATCTGAGCTTTTAGCGAAGCTAAATGTTAGCCTCTTGGGCTTCTTCAGAAGGTAAATGCTTGGTTCACTGTTTGCTTCACTGGTTCAGTAGAGTTCAAGTCACTAGCTTGTCCATCAGGGATGAACATGTCTTCAGCCTATTTGCGACTTATTTTTTAGAAGTGTCAACAAGTTAGACATCGTTCGGATCGGTTGTAAAGCTACCTTAGAGTTTGTCTTTTCTGAGTATCAACAGTAGAGTTTGCGAACACAATCATTAATTGGTCTTTCTTGAAATATGGAACAGCAAAGACAGATTTATCATTATCTTCTATGTGCATGCATGCCATTGACATGAGCAGGGGCATGTATAGGAAACTCGTGTTGAAAGAATTAAGTACATCATCAAAATATAAAGAATAATCAAAAGCGACATTTTTATTGATTACTCATTTGCTGTCATTTTTGGCAGAATTATTACAATCAAGATCATTAAAATATGCTACAATTGGCTCTATGACAAAGGTATCTATTATGTCCTCTTCTGATTTAGAGTTTGCCTCATTGTCGCTATCAATATCGTCTGGCAACAATTTTTTACTACTTTATTAGTCTCTTGGTAAAGGAGAGAATCAGTAAAGTAGTTTTCCACTCTTTTTGAATGATTGTGTCCAGCAAACTCCATTTTTATAGGTATCTTATCATCAATGTACTTAAGACACTGGTGGAGAGTGGATGGGATGGTCCGGTTAGCATGGATCCAAGGTCATCTCAGCAGCAAGTTGTAGGACGTGTCTGCATCAATCACATTACACGTCACTTCTGTCTTCACGTCCCCGATCTGGCATCGAAGATGGTTCTTCCCAATGGGTGACTACTACCGGCGTTAAAGCCATAGATGATAGTAGTCATTGTTGATAATTTGCTCAAAGGAATGTGGAGGAAATATAGCAGTCTCCTAAGGATGATGCTTAAAACAAATCCCAGGTTGACTTGAATCCTTTCAATGCAGAAAGATCTAATATACCCTATATAATACAGGGGTCTATAATGCTGATTATCTTTGGGGAGCATGTCCTTAGGATAAAACATGATGCTTGATTGACGAAAAACACAGAGATAAAGTTGAGAGTTAGAAGGATGTTATCTGAATGTCGGTTAAGTCTCTATCTTTCACAATTTATCCGCGGTAGTAAGGGCTATGCAGGTCGAATCCACAAGGAGGAATACGATAAAGCTTTTCAGTATCTCTTAAAACATTAAATTGGTTAAGTATTCTTCTAAGAAAAGAACTTTACGTCAAGTGTTAGAAGTAGAAAAAAGATGAAGATAGAGTTGGATTAAAAACTAGGATTTTAAATACATTAAAGAGTAAGGCTTACTAATCCTCTATCACAACTAACTTACTAGCCTATGCTAGATTAAACTTCACTTTGAATCATAAAAACTATAACTTAGAATTGCTTTCAATTCAAGTAAGATACATAAGATAGAGAAATTTTATTTGAAATAATCACTAACCAAGACCTAACATTAAATTATTAAAGTTTTTCAAGTATAGAATAACCAATATTAAACTATCAAGACTACCAAAGCATAGAATAAGAAAAATCATTGGGAAGTATTAGCAAATAATAGATTTAACTATCGTCATGTGCCTTCAAAAGTATTAACTATTTCTATGGTTTAAGCATGCATAGGATCCAATCAGCTTATTCTAATATAGAATTAAAAACAATGGTGGTAGAGATTAATAAGTCACGAAGAAGATTAGCTACTCATGAGAGAATCTAAAGAAAGTATGATAAAAGAGAAAGTAAGTGCATAAAGCAACTAAATAAAGATAAACTGAAAAAAAATCTTATTATTGATGCTGTCACCTTCAACTACAAGAGCCTCCTCCTTCTTTATAAATCTTGAACTAGAGCTAAATCTTAAAAATTACAAAAGAAATTTGAAAGAAAAACTAAGAAAAATCTTAAGTTATGATCTCTGATATGGATATACTTGACTATAAGAGATTTGAGCGCTTTAAATAGGCCTTAGAGCCAATCACAATAAGATAAAAATTAGGAGATTTAACTCAATCCTAATTCAATATGACAATTCAATTCTGATTTAATTTGTAGTAAGTCTGCGTGTTAGTTACTGAATATGACTTATTAAACTACTAAATTGGACAGAGTAGTCAACATGAGAATTGTAGTTGTTTAAGTCATCTTTCTGTAACATTTTGAATCATCATATTTGAATATCAGTAGTAAAAGTTATGATATGAATACTAAGAGGTGTCCAATCTGAATCTGAGTCTGAATTGATTTTGAACTCCATTTAATTTGAATTATCCTCCTTATCCCTAATTAGGATTAGATTTATCCCATCCATCTTCTAAAATATATCTTCTGATTTTTAATTTGAATTGTAAATATGATGATATATCCTTTCCTCCTCTTGATTTCAAATTAATTTAAATTGAAACTCAAATTTGGATAGGATTAGGGATAAAATAGAAGCTTCCTCTATCTTTATCTTCTCATTTACGTAACTACACATCATAATCAAAAAAAGGTTAAATAGTAATGTTAAATAAAAAATAATCAAGGATAAATGTGCAAATGTGATGATAATAATGCAAAATTGAGATGCAATCACAACCCCCACACCTATCTTTTGATCGTCCTCGAGTAAAACTAAAAAGAAAAATTAAACTAATCTAACTCACTTTTGTAGGAATCACAATTGCACTTAGTATGCATAACAAGCCATTAAACCTCTAGGTTACCCTAGAGGATGAATTTTGTCTTGTGAGAATTTTCAGTAAATTAAGTTGGTTAGAAAGGGCAATGTTGTTTGAAATTCTAATAATTTGCTTAATCATTAAATTTTTTAAACTTTGTATACGATCCATTTTTGCTTCTAACATATTAAGGGGATTATTTTGGGACAAAATCGTGGATTCCATACTTTTTTCCCAGTCAAATGGTTCTACTTGTTGTGGTGGGACTGGACAAATTGAGCATGAATTTTGAAGATTTAAATTTTTACAGGATCGTGAGTTTTCTAGCTTTGCAAGTCATCATTCAAGCTCTACTAGCATTTTATCTAGTTCAGATTTTTCTTTTATAGAGCTATCTTGACCATGAGTATATAAAGATGAATGTTGGTGTAATATCCCTATTTTGTAATGCATGATTCAATAATAATTATAAAATTTTAAAACGTATATATGTATTTTGTATTATGAAATTAATTACTCATTTTACTATTAGTATGTATTTGCTATTGACTATTACTATTATTAATATTATTGGTGGTAGTTGTTATTATTATTATCATTATCATTATTGCTATTAGTATTAGTATTATAAGTATTGTTAATTATTATTACTAGTATTTATTATTATTTATTAGTATTATGAAATGTTATTGATACTATTATTAATATTATGATTGCCTATTGTTATTATTAATCTTGTGTTGTTATTATACCCATTCTTATTTCCTATCCATACCCATTATCAATCCATATCCTATTACTCATGTAGCCTTTACCCAGAACCTATTATCACTTATCCTATAACCCAAACCTTTTAACTCTTTACCCCATACCCAATAGCCTATTAACTCATAACCCCATCCTATCCATATAATTTAAAATTATATCCTAACTAACTCAAATTCAAATTCTAATCCAAACCTAAATCTAAATCCTAACAAAAATCATATCTAATTCTAACTTACTCAAATTTAAATCTTATTTTTAAAATCATAATCTTAATTAATTCTATCCTAACTACTAATCAAACAGTTTGAATTTAACTGAAATTCAGATTTTAATATCCTTAATAACCTAAAAATGCCTAAACTACTTCTTTTCTACCTCAAAAGAAAAGAAAACCTAACCCAACTCTCCCCACCACTTTCTTTCTTTTCTCCTCAAGCGGGGCATGAATAAAAAGGGATCTTGAAGTGCAAAGATTGAGCAACATGCTAGGAGAGATCAAATCTAAGTAAGTAATCTATTTTCTAAAAATTTATTTGATATAAATAGTTTCTTAAAAAATCATGTCTATACCATGATCTTTATGAACATTTTTTTATACATCAAACCCAATCTAAAATCCAACTAAAATATATGTGAATATGTACCAACTCATATTTTAATTTGCATGTTTTTTTCAGATTTTTTTCAACCAAAGAATTTTTAAAAAAAAATTGAAATAGCAGCCGCTGGGCAAACCGACCAGCCTAGCCAGGGCCGACCTTGCCTAGGCCAGGCAGTACAGGGCCGCGAATAAAAAAAAAAAAAAAAATGAAAATTTTTGACCAGGCCTGGACCTGGTCCGGCCTGGGCCTAGCTTGGGCCTGGGTTGCTGGATGTATTAAAAAAAAGAAAGAATGAAAGAAAGAAAGAAGAATTGCATAATAAAATAATTAGATAAAAACAAAAAGAAAAATGGAGAAAAAAATAAATAACAGTTTACAATATTTCTATATTCTATAATAAAAGTTTAGATGAATAGCAACATAAATTAACTTAAATGCACCCACTTTAAATTCAATTTTCATTAATGCTAAATTTAGACCCATTAAGGGAACTTATTATTATAAAGCCTTTAAAAAATTCAACAAAAAAATAGAAATTAGTTAAAATTAAACCTACTAAATTCATGTAATCTAGAGGACCATATTCTTGACCCCCAAACTAATTAGTTAAGATTAAAACTCCTTAAAACTTTCAAGTAAAACATTCTTTTAAAAATTTTAACAATTTTTATTGGAATGAACTATATAAATTTATCGGGGTCTTATAATTTCAGTGCTTTAGACTTGGGATCGAGTTCAGGTGAGTGTTCTTTTCCCCTTCAGTAAACAAGGATTTTGTGATAAAGGATTTTATTTAATTATGTAATTATGCTACTAAAATTTACTGAGATGATATTTGGGAATGTTTGCTCTTACATCATTTTCTTATTTGTTGTTATAAGTTACCTGTATCATTTCTTATGATCATCTGACTTATTTTACTAGTGTGACTGCTTATATTCCTTCACGAGACATCGGTGAGTGCTCATCTTATTTAGTTAGTTCATATGAGTGTTACCAAAATCATTGCATGCGTGAAGGATTATTACTTTGATTCTTGGCTAGTTGACGTACACCTTAGACTATGATTTGGACTGATCTTGAGATTAGCCTGGTTCATAATTATAGATATATTTGAGGTATTATCGGATATTTATTTGATGAGGTTTCAGACGAGAATTCATTTTGACAATAAAGATAGATTAAATAATATATTACCTTATTTAGAAGATTATTTTCTCTGGATGCTTGGATTTCAACTTGAGATTTACATGAGATCATGATTTGCATTTAGATGAGATCAATAATAGTTGGGTTCTGATCATATAGGAAAATACCTGATCTTTATTTTGATCTATCACATAATACTGATTTTGGATTATTAGTTGTAAGTATTTTATTTGGATATATTTACTGATAAATTATATAAGTAATGATGTTTATTGATGTCGAGGTTTAGATATTGAGACTTCTAGATTTCAGGTACTTTACGAATGTCCCACTCCTTACTTATATCTTAATTGTGATTGGAACCATTAGTAATAAAATTTAGACTATAATTAGTTTTGGATCTTGGATTGGACTGCTTCATGATGACAGTTATATGAGTGATATCTGAGTGGCATTATCAGTAGATTTTATTATTCTTATTGATGATAAAACAGGTGAGAGTTTAGTTGGATATTCATGATTTAGCCTTGACTACTTCAGTTATTGGAGATAAAGTTATTATGAGAGTGATTTCATTGATATCGGTGACTATATTAAATGTTTAGAATTTTATGGCAACTATTGATCGACTTTACTTATTGGTGACTTAGAAGGTGGATATATGGATGACCTTGAGAATCTGAGTTCATTATATATTTTGTCCGGATTATTCTATTCATGCCAGTAGGTCATCCTGAATATCATAATTTACCTAAAAAACTTGATTGATTATACTTGATATCTACCTGATACTATTGTCCATGTTACTTAACTACTGAGAAAATATTGTTACATGGTAAGAACACCCTCATATTATACTTGTTACATGTCATGTTATACCGGTATCTTGTTCACTGACATTATGTATCCTGTTATATCGGTATCGTGACATGGTTACCATGACTGTCACCGAGTTATCCGAGTGATCTAAGTTACATGCATTTTAAATAATCATGATAAACTAATAATATGACATTAAACAGCTTACACTGGGATTGAAAAAATTGCTAGAGGAGACAATGTCCGTATTTTAGGTGGACCTAGGATATAGGTTGCGCAGCCGAAAGAGGGTTCCACTATAAGGTTTCCATAGGGTGACTGACACCCCGTCCTATTCCTGTTCCTGTTATACATGTTACTGACTTACCTGACTATCTTGCGAAAGGGTCTGGTTCAGCGCCAGGAGTCTGGGTCATGGTTCCAGTATGTACAGGACCCACTTAAAGTATGGATAATATCTCTAACCGATCAGTTTAAATAATTTAGGATCCTGATTGACAAGTGGAGTAGGCGTAGTATAGGATGCGTCTATTACAGGTGACAATTGGTGTTCGCTGAAATAAAAAATAATAATAAATTGTCCATAATGTATTGTGACTGATTGTATTCACTCAAGACATGTATACTTTGTTGGACAATTGATTGTATATTAGACTCTAGTACCGAATGACTGTATCCATCTGATAAATAGATCGTGATAGACTCTTGACACTTGATTGGATTTCTGATTCCATCCTTGACTGTCATTGTTACTGTTAATTTATATTTACATATTACTTTAGTTCATTCCAGTTCACAGTTTCATTTCATTTGCTCACACATTGTATGCATGTGTACCTTCCCTTTTCTTCCTACACATTCACTGGAAGTTCTGACTCCCTGAATTTGCATATCCAAATCTATGACTATTTATTACTGATTAGGTATTTGGAGAGGATCACATGCATCCTGAGAAGCAAGAGTCTCTCTCTTCTTGATTATAGGTATTCTTCTGTTTTATTCATGTTATTTCTTAATTTTATCCATATCATATCCAGTTGCCATTTCTTTCCTTTATTCATCTGCTATCATTTGTTAGATATTATATGTTATATTGTAGTGATATTGATTTATTATAGTAAATTTTATACCTTGTTCAGGTTACTTTAGGTTTAGCGTGTATACGTGGGGTATTCTTCTCGCGTATATACGTCACCAACTCTCGTTGCGACTCTGTTTCCATGAATTTTGGGAAGCGGCGCATGACAGTTGGTAAGGTGGTTGACTATATGACTCGAGGGCATTGTATCTTCATCGACTTAGAGAAGAGTAAAGATAATTATTCTAATTTTGTTCATAATTGAGATTGGAGTATACATTGATCGGATAAGACCAAACAGACATACTTGGTTAGTTAAAATGTTGGTGATTAAAGTTATGCCTTGTTGGGTTGGTGTAATCCAGGTTGAAAGAGGTCGAAGCAAAATATAGATTATTGTTAAAGTTAGAAAATTTGTGGTTATAATCCATATTACTCAAGATATGTCAAAACAAATAAATAAAAGAGAAAATTTTTCAAAAAAAATCTAACCTATGTTAGGTAGACCTTAGACCGATGACTACTAACTAATTAGATTGTCCACGGGGGTATATTGCAAAATCTAACCACAAGTTAATCGATCAGGCAGGTGGCAAAATTAGTGGGAGGTGTTGGCGTAGGAGTGACGGGCTTAATTATGCCAAACCACTATTCTTTGAGCTTTTGCCTCTTAATCTCCTGCCTAGTCACCTATTTGGAAAGAGTTAAATTCTAATAACTTCCTCCTTAAGTCAATCTCTTAGTGAGTCTGAGATGTCCCTAAGGCCAATGTCTACTCAGATTTTAATTAGAATTGAATTAGTGAGTGAAGAGATGGTTTGTGGGCTAAAGGAGAGTAATGACTTCCCACCTTATATTGCTTATGGGTTTTGCCCTTTAATTGATTTCATGCAAAAGTGTGCAAGTAAATAGATAAGTAGCACTCCAAGTAATTTTAAATCACCTAAAAGTATTTTCTAATCTAGATGCAATAAAGACTTACCTTGCCTTCAGCACTCTTTAATAGTAATTTAAAAAAAAAAACAAAACTAGATAGATGCATATGATGCAAGTTTATCTGTTTTCTAAACACTTCAATCAATGAATTATGTTGAATTAAAAACAAAGAAGAAAAATTAACCACTTAGTAAATAAAGAAAATATCGTTCCCTCTCTGGCAACAGCTCCAAAATTTGATTGATGAAAAATACAGAGATAAAGTTAAGTGTTAGAAGGATGTCATCTGAATGTCAGTTAAGTCTCTGCCTTTCCAATTTATCCGCGGTAATAAGGGCTATGCGAGTCGAATCCACAAGGAGGAATGTGATAGAAGTTTTTCGATATCACTTAAATACTAAATTGGTTAAGTATTCTTCTTAGAAAAGAACTCTATATCAACTATTAGAAGTAGAAAAAAGATGAAGACAGAGTTGGATTAAAAACTAGAGTTTTGAAAATATTAAAGAGTAAGACTTATTAATCATCTACCACCACTAACTTACTAACTTATGCTAGATTAAACTTCACTTTGAGTCATAAAAATTATACCTTAGAGTTGTATTCAATTCAAGTAAGATACATAAGATGAAGAAATCCTACTTGAAATAATCACTAACTAAGACTTAACATTAAACTATCAAAGTTTTTCAACTATAGAATAAAAAAATAATCAACATTAAACTATCAAGGCTATTTAAATATAGAACAAGAAAAATCATTAAGAAGTATTAGCAAATAATAGATTTAACTATCGTCATGTGTCCTCAAGAGTATTAGCTATTTCTAGGGTTTAAGCATGCATAGGATTCAATCAGCTTATTCTAACATAGAACTAGAAGCAGTGGTGGGTAGAGATTAATAAGTCATGAAAAAGATTAGCTACTCATACGAGAATCTAAGGAAAGCATGATAAAAGAGAAAGAAAGTGAATAAAGCAATTAAATAAAGATAAATTAAAAAGAAAAAAACCTTATTATTGATGCTATCACCTTCAATTATAAGAGCTTCCTCCTTCTTTACAAAGCTTGAAGTAGAATTAAATCTTAAAAATTATAAAAGAAATTTGAAAGAGAAACTAAAGAAAAATCTTAAGTTATGATCTCTGATGTGGAGATGCTTGATTATGGGAGATGTCAGCTCTTTAGATATCTCTCAAAGCCAATCACAATGAGATACATATTAGGAGGTTTAACTCAATCCTAATTCAATATGAGAATTCAATTCTGAATAAATCTGCAGCAAGTTAGTGTGTTGATTGTTGAATATGACTCACTATATAGCTGAATCAGATAAAGTGATCAACATAATAATTATACCTTTAAGTCTTCTTTCTGTAGCTGTAGCATTTTGAATCATTGAATTTGAATATCTGTAGCAAAAGTTATGATCTGAATACTAAGAGGTGTCCAGTCTAAATCCGAGTCTGAATTGATTTTGAACTCCATTTAATTTGAATTATCCTCCTTATTCCAAATTAGTATTAGCTTTATCCCATCCATCTTCTAAAAGTATATCTTCTACTTTTGAATTTGAATTGTGAACATGATGATATATCCTGTTCTCCTCTTGATTTCAGTTTAATTTAAATTGAAGTCCAAATTTATATACGATTAGGGATAAAAAAGAAGCTTCCTCTATCTTTATCTTCTCATTTAAGTAACTACATATCATAATCAAAAAGAAGATTAAGTAGCAATATTAAATAAAAAAATCAAGGATAAATGTACAAATGTGATGATAATAATGCAAAATTGAGATGCAATCAATGCTCGACAACTGCTACGATGCCAAATGACAATGAGGACATGGAGTCCTATTGTCGTTAGTAGGGATTAAGGGTACTTATCTCAGGAAAGTTTCTGAATCAGCAAGCGCATCCCTAAGTGCCTTTTAGTTTCCTTGGAGAGACGAAGCACATCATGTAGGGTGATACAAGCTGGAATATTGGCCACTTGTGCCAATATGTCAAAGCGGAATGGGTTGTTGAGTCCGTGAGAAGGGTTCTTCTTTAGGCTCTGTCAAGCTGAACTTCTTTTTGCTTCTCTTTTTCCAGTGGGAATGTAGGTGCTGAAGCCAGGACAGGTACAGCAGCTCCCGACGTTGTTTGTTGTTGTGTCTTATCAGGCGTCTGGTCATATTATCATAAGTAATGTTTGCCAGACTGAGTGCCTACCGCATGTAAAGTAACGGGTTGCACTGCTAATACAAGCTCCTCTTCTCCAGAATTACTGAGAGAAGTCATTGTTGAAATGTTGTCTTCCTGTGCAAAGAAGATATCATTGCAGGATTTATCCTTCAGCGCTTCAGCCTTCTTGACTCCCATTGCTTGTCATTAACAACATCTTGGTGTACCACATGATTTCTCTAGATTGGGTTGTCAATGGAATGAGGCCCTTGGCTTCCTGCTTTTCAGCCAGTGGGTTGGTGACTTTCATTTTCCCTTTCGGGATAAGGGTTAGTCCATTTTGGATAGTCACCTTTGGGAAATTCTCAAAATCGAGGGTCACATATTGGCAATAACCTTCTTCTATTCTAACTTCAAAGTCAGAACACCTACTTCAACCAGTGTTTGGATCTTGTCCTTTAGGATAAAACATCTACTGATAGGGTGGTGAACCATCCTCTGGAAGTGGCAGTAGTTGGGATTATTTGTATGTCCAACTTCATTAGGGCTCCGAACATCTGGTTGGAAGATTGTCACCACCTGCTCATCCTTGAAAAAGTACAATTTCTGAGGAAACTTGGAATCTGAATTATTGTTAGAGTTACTCCTTTTTGGCTTCAAGGGAGCTTCTCCTGACAGCTGTACAGTCATTGTTTCTTTCTCATTATCTTGGGAAGACTGAGCTGCATCATGTCCCTTATCGTTGACTCCCCTTCTGCTCTTGGGAACTAAGGGTTCAAACTTCTTAGCCAATTTCTCAGCTATTTCAGCCTGTTCAACAAGCTTTTTCCACGTGTAGGCCTTAATGTCTCTCATGCAAACTTTCACTTTGTCGAGAAAGTTGTGGCTATATGTTTGAGCAACTTGGGTAAAGGCATGCCTGCAGGGTATAAAGAGAAAGGTTGTGAAACCTCTCTATGTAATCTCTTACATATTCTCCTCCCTTCTGGCCCGTTGAGAGGAGTTTGTTCATGGTTATCTCGGTATCATCCTCGTAGAATCAGGAGAGAAATCGAGTTTTCAGGTCAACTCAAGAGTTGATGGAGTCGTTAGGAAGACTCCTGAAGTAGTCAAAGGCTACCCCCTTGAGAGTGCCAATAAACAATTTGGCCATGATTGCATCATTATCTACTACATTACTGTTTGTGATCGAAAGTAGTAGATATACTGGTTTGATAAGCTTTTGCCATCGTACGAATGCCATTTAGGTGGCTTGAACTTCGACAAATATGGGACGAATCCCATTCTAGAGAGTAGGAATGGGTCATCCCTACGTTCTTCAGCTCATCCAGTTAAGCTACGGATGCTATCTAAGCTTGGATGCCTTTTATGATTTCAACATCAATTGCAGAAGACTCCTTTGAATGATTATTCTCCAAAGTTTCTTTGTTGAGGTTTTTCTCCTCTCGATCGTGGTTGCCATTGGTTTCCTCATCGTTTCGATTTATCAGAATTTCAGATAGCATACATTTGATATTGTCTAAAGCTTCTTACGGAGTCCTAAAAACCTGAGCCTCCATGGGGTGACAAAGATCGTCATCATAATTGTTATCAACCATGTTGGCTGATACAAACCTTGTCTGAATAGAGCTAATGGTGCTGGAAGAAGCATACCCACTATCCTTCATCATTTGACCATTGGAACAAATGCCATAATAGTCTAGGTGACATAGAATCCCTGTGAAGAGGGTTAATCATAATTAAAGGGTATTACTATCCTGAGCGAGTACCTTAGAAGGTGTCCTCTTTTTCGACCAGAATTTGACTTAAGTCGAGGCTATAGTCAGAATCCAAAATCTATAAGAAGGAGGATTAACCCTTTGTTATTATTGTCTAGGACGTTACCGGTTATTCCCTCTGTCGATCATGTTGACAGAGGATGCTTGAAGGTCTGGAACCTTTTGAACTTTCTTCTTTTGAGACTTGGGTCTCTTGAAAGATTGAGCAGATAATCACTCAAAGACTAATTATTGAAGAGACATTGTGGGGATTGACCCTAAACAACAGTTGATATCCCATTTGTTCACACTAGGACGGAGAAATGTAAACTGGCTCTCCAGAGCTGAGCTTCCTCTTGTTGCTCAGATAGTCTCTAAATCTGTGTTAACTGGATATATAATGTACAACGCCGAGACTCAGGGAGACTAAAGAGTAACCCCCTTAGGTTGGGTAGCCTTTGGCTTAGCTTTTTAAAGGCTGTTATTTTGGCCATTGGCAAAGCTAAATTAGCTTCGCCATGCACTTTAGCCTCACTAAGCGAAGTTGTCTTAGCACTACTAGGCAGTGCTTTAGCTTCACCTTTGAAAGATAGTTTAGCATTTCAAAGCAGTGCTCTGTTAGCCTCACTAAACTTACCACTCTATGGCACTTTTGTCTTAATTTTTAGCGACCGTTGAGTGCTTGTACAATGCTAGCTTCACTAGCAGAAGCACCGCTAAAGGGCGCTTTGTCTTTGGCCTCACTAGAAAAGTGGGATTTTGCCTTAGCTTTGCTGAGAGCAGCTTCATCAGAAGCTAAGAGAAGAAAATCTTCTTTGGCCTCGTGCGAGTTGGGCCGTTTTGTAGCTGAACTAGTCTTGATAGAGGCTATCTTATATGTTCACGCAAAGTCTTTTAGGTCTGTAAGGAGCTGGGATAGGCCCGCATAAAGCCTGGTTAATTAATAGGCTCGTGCAGAGCTAGATTAGCCTCGCTGGAGATAGTAATGAACTCGCGTAGAGCTTGTTTAGCCTTGCTGGAGGCTGTAGTAGGCTCATAAACAGCCTTGTTAGTCTCATCAGAGACTTGCTTTCAATAAGTAGCCAAGGAGATTTGGATAAGGATATCTTCCTGTGCTTGCGCACGCATAGAGGGCTTGTATTTTCCATGGAGAGAGTTGCTCATACTTCTCTTGATCAAATTGGATAACCAGCATCTCAGCAGTAGACCCAAGGGTCTGTCATCACATTGATATACTACTTTCTCATTGATAGAGAAAGTGATCCCAATCAGAGTCTTCATCTTATTTTTCATTGAAAATTAGCGGGGAAAACTTACAAAAGTGTGTAGAAAATTACAAGTAAAAGAGAAAATTATAAGTATTCTCTACTGAGATTCTGGAGAAGTGTGTTGGTAGGAGTTTGGTCAGCGCACGACCACTTTGTCCCGTTAATGATGTGAGGGAGTGATTGAGTTGGAACCTACACAAAAAATACATAATTTCAGAATTAATAATAGGCACTGCAAGGTACTCAATGCTACCATAGCAAGTGGCTATACGGATCCACAAGGAGGGACGAGCGATGGAAGCATTTTGTAAGTTCTTTTTTAAGTTACTTAAAATGATTAAAGTTCTTCTCTTATTCTTTAAAATAAAAGAAAAATAAGTTATGTTAATTAAGAAGAAAGTTGTAGATTGAGAAGGTGGAGAAAATAGGAAATGATTTTATACAAGAAAATTAAAAAGAGTGAATAAAAGAGTTGGGAGATGGTAGTGATCTAAATTAAAGGATTAAAAGAAAAAAAGAAAATTAAAAGAACTTACCTACCTCTTCCGGTTGATGACTTACCTTGGATTGTTGGCATATTTACCTTGCTTTGGAGGAAATCAACGCATAATTCATAAGATCGAGCTCAGTCCCCATTAGCATTCATCATTAAGATGAACAAGAATGAAATGATACAGAATCTTGAGGAGGAGATCATCATCATGAAATATCGGTACACACAACAAGGCTATACTGATGCTACTAGATCGCTTGGATACTCATCAAAAACCAAAAGAGGAAAAGTACAAAAGAGAAGAAGAATATAAAAATAAGAAAAACATAAATAAGTTACTTTTTTATTGCTTGGAGAAATGATAGAAGAAAGGAGCAGGTTACATCGGTGTCACTGTCAAAATAAATCTCTCTCTCTCATACTTACATGAATCTTAATCAACTATGCTTACAAAGAAATAAAAGTTACATGAAAAGAAAAATAAAAATCTACACTAACCTAGAATGAAACTAGCCTAAGAATCCTTCTCTGCCTAATCACTCCCTTTTTTCACTGAACAATGCAATATTTATAGGTGAAATGGAGAGGTGAGGGTGTGAGAAGATAGGGAAGCAAAACGCTCCCCGTATCTTAACCAAATGGTAGCGGATCCGCAGCTTGGATGTGGCCAAATGGCCACATCTAGGGAGCAGCTAATCCTCGTTTGATTTCATCCCTATTTGTCCAACTGGATTTCCTGTTTGATCTCTGATTTTGATCTGATTTTCGATGATCCTCAAGCTAACCAATTTGAATTCATATAATCTAAATTAACTGATTTCATTTGATGTGATCCTCCCTGATATACTTTGATCTTCAGCTGGAATCGCCTCTATCCTCCTGAATATTTGTCTCCATCTTTAATTAAGGTTTAAATTTAACTAAATCAGAATTAAAGTGGGCTTTTGGGCTCATTTCTTTTCCATCTCCATTTGTAACGGTCGTACATTTTATTAAACAAAAATAAGGCTAAATACATGATCTATTAGACAATAAATATGGGAATGTGATATTATATATGCAATATAAGTGACCAATCAATGAGTCTCGAGTCTTCTGCTAGGAATTTTTTCTCGCCTGATTTTGGAGATTCCTTGAGATTAAAGGATTAAGGTGTTAGAACCCTAAGATTATCAATGTTCCAAAGAACAAATTCTTCTCTAGCATTAATTTATTTCTATCTTTTAGCTCTGTCTCCTCAATTTTAAATCTCAAATCTTCATATTAGAGACTACTAGAAATTTCAATGAGGCTCTCCAATTCATTGTTCTCTCTTTTAATCTCCTCACCTTATCTACAAATTGAGTATTCCTATCAAGCAACAAATTCACAAAATCTCTAGCTTCAATGAGAAATTGCCCATCATCCCACCTCGAATAATCACATTTGTTCAAGTGACAATTGAAGAAGTGTCATCCTGAATTTTGTACATCCATGAAGTTTTCAGTTTTGCTTCAAAATCTGCATTTGCACTATGGAGAGAATGATGAAATTGGCCCTTATAAATTTGCACCAAGATGGCTTCTGCTTGAAGATGCCATGGATCTTGATTCTCGAGAAGTGGATGTCATGGATTCTCGAGAAGGGACGAAGAGGGATAAAGGAAATTGAAAAGAAGTATGTGTATGTCTGTGTGAAAGAGAAAGTCAGCTAAGATTGGGGCAATTTTTCCCTCTCAACTAAGTCGCAAGGGGAGAGCCCTTCAGTGTAAAATAGAAAAGATGAAAAACCAACTAGCCAATGACCTCAGCCAATGTGTTCAATTGAAGAAAGAGCAAGACACAAAAAACTCAGCTAGGGTTCACCACCACCAATGGGTTTAGTTGAAGGAGGAGGGAGAGGGGAGTTCAGTTAATATAAATGACTAATATTGATAAAAGGTAGTTAGAGAATTAATTTTTTTGGAAACATGTACACGGACTATAATACCTCTATTTTGAAATACAAGATTTAATAATGAATAATAATATTTTTTTTATTACATGTATTTTGTGTTAATTATTGTTGTTGTTATGTATTATTATTATTATGGTTATTACTATTGATAATTATTATTATTTTTATTGTTAAATATATTTGTGTATTATTGTTATTATTCTTATTATTCTTATTATCAATATTATTGATATTTATTTTGTGTATTATTCTTAGACAAGCTCACTTCTTGCCCCCTATTTTTCTCTTCCTTTTTCCTTATTTTCTTATTCTTTATCCTAAGTCCAATCCAAACCTAAGAAGCAATTTTCATATGCTTTACCTTTGCCCATTAGCCCATATCTATTTCTTATCTTTCTTTTATTTTTCTTAAACCAACCCATGAGCCCATTTCCATTCTTTCTATTTTTCTTTATTTGAGCCAAAACCCAAACCAAAACCTATTACCCAATATCTAATTTAATCTTATCTCAAATTCAAATCCTAACAAAAATCATATCTAATCCAAGCTTTCCTAAATCCAAATCTTATTTTTAAAATCATAATCTAAACTAATTCTGTCACGCCCCGCTTCCTAAAATACACTAGAGCGGAGACGCGACACGAGTCAGCGACACATATACGTAAGGAAAATACTTTACGTATACGCGCTAAGCCTTAAGAAACCCAAAACAAGCTATGAATCCCAACTGTATTAAATCTTGATTACTGCAATATCACATATAAGTATCCACGCATGATATCATATAAATGAAGAACTAGAATAATAACTGAATCTGATATATCGAGAATCAGGAAATAACAGAGAAATAAAAGATAGGAATACCGGAATCAATTAGGGAGAAGCTCTAGCTCTTCGCGAAGCGTACGGTCTCATTGAACACCTGAACAATAGAAACAAAGCGTCCAATATCTGGACGTACGAATCTATGGTTGTCAGAAAGCGACCTGGTGAGTGTGGGTGTGTGTAAAAAGAACTCGTGCATATAAATAATGTGCATAAAATAATAACAAGAATAACTGCAGATATAAGATAACTAAACAATATGATAAACAAACAACTAAAGGATAACTGCATAACAACATGAATGAAGATATAAGGCAACATTACAACTGTAAACAAACAACTGATATCTGAATGTGTAACCTAGCATATGTCACTAGTATGGCTTGTTGTTATTAACCTAACTAATGTAGCACTTAGCTGTGTCCCATACAACAACCATTTTTTCACATAAAAAACAAAGCTATCATTATTATAACTACCTGCCAATATAGTGCATGTGTTTTGAAAGAGCACCGTGCATGTCCGGTACCACGGCCTAACACCCCTGGCGCTGAACCAGGACAAGCCGCAAGGCTCTAATAATTGAAGATCACAGTCCCACATGAAAAGACAACTAGTGTAGTGCCGTAATCCAGGCATAGCCCTGACAATTGACAACTGAATAGGTAGCCAGTACTACCTTGATTCCCTATGGTTGGAACCTACAACTCGGTACCATAATATGTCCTTCCAAAATGCACGACATGTATCATCAGGCAATTACCCCTGTTCCTCGGGTTATGGTGTCTTTAATTAATCAGCAATTAATGTGAGTTATTATTAAAGAGTAACTAATATCTCGAACAACTAGTGATGTCAATAATAGCTGATAATCTGACAACTGACAACTGATAATTGGCAACTGAGTAGCTGATAACTAATATCTGACATCTGAAATAGGATACTGGAGATATAGCCACTAACACAATAGTGTCACAAATAACTAGTAACTGATACAGATATCTACCAACTCATATAAACTCTGAATATGTCATATGATCACTGATTGAAGCTTAAACCTGCACAAGAATACGAAATTTCAGAACTTCAACATAGAGATGTGCAAGTGCTCAATTCTTACCGCTATAGTTAGTGGCTATGCGGGTCGTGATCCACAAGGAGGGTTAGCGATAGAAGCGTTGAAGGTTTTTTTTATTGAAATCTTTATGAAGAAAAATGAAGGTTCTTCTTTGTTTTAAGTTATGAAAATGAAAAAAGAGTTAAGTTAAAGTTAAAAAGAAAATGGTAGAATGAGAAGGTGGAGAAAATCAGAAAACAACTATGTACAAATGAATTGAAAAAGAAAGATCTGGAAGATGTGGTGAAAGAAATCGTGTTGGTGATCTAAACTAAAAATAAAAGAAAGGAAAGAAGATTAAGGAATTACTCACCTAGTTTGGTTGATGACTTACCTGGAACCCTTGCATGTTCTACCTTGTTTCGGAGGCGTTCAACGCATAAGTCATAGGATCGAGCTCAGTCCCCATTCGGATTATATCATCAAGCCGAGCAAGAATGAAGTGATACGGATCTTGAGGAGGAGAACATCTTCATGAAGTATCGTTGGCACTCACAAAAACTTTGTTATACTTATGCGTCGGGATTCACTTGCATTCTCATCAAAACCAAAAGAGGTGAAGTAGAAAGAGGAAAAGGAAAAAGAAAACAAACGTAAAGAGACGAACATAAAAAAGTATTTACCTTTATTGCTTATAGAAACAATGGAAGAAAGGAGGAGGGTACATCGGTGTCACTCTCAACATAAACCTCTCTCTCTTACTTACATGAATGTCAATCTAACCTAAGCTTACATACAAATTAAAGTTACATAAAAAGAAAACAAAAACCTATACTATAAAAATGAAAAACTAGACTAAATCATATCTCTGCATCATCGTCCTTTTTCAGTGCAAATACTGCCTTTTTATAGGCAAAAACCCAACCTACAGGATCCCGGGAAGATTGGGGGAGCAAACGCTCCCCCTAACTTGCTAACCAAGCCGTGAAAACGCGGCTTTGGCCGCGTTTTCACGGCCAGGGTGTGGCCAGGTGGCCACACCCTATTGGTGGGTCTCCCCGGCATCTCGTTCTGTCTTTATCTTAGGTTGGATTTACAGTTTAGCTCCGAGATTTTGAAGAAATGACCGTTGATCTTTGCTTCAACCGATCGATTCTGAGAGGATTCTTCTCAACTGGTTTTCAACCTCTTGATTTTGCCCTGATTCACTGAGCTCGAATTAATTCTGATTTAATTCAGAATTTAGTGGGCTTTTAGGCTCATTTCTTTTCACTCTCCTTAAGGAATGGGCCTACAAATAAATTAACATTTAATTAGGACAATGCAGATTTTATTCTACAATAAGTATGGAAATATGATACTAAATGTGGAACATTAGCGACCAATCACACCGCCATACCTATCTTTTGCTCGTCCTCGAGCAAAACAATTAAACTATACTAAGGATTAGTAGACCACTTTTGCAGGTCACGCGATTGCACTGAGCATGTGCAACAAGCCGTTAAACCTCTAGGTTTCCCCGAGAGGACGAGTTTTGTCTCGTTAGGGTTTTCAGCAGATTGCACCCACAAAATCCATAAAGAAAGAGAAAAGAGTTAGTATTTTCGAAAAGCATTTTGAAAGAGAAAAATATTTGAAATATAATTGTAAGATTTAAGCAATCTATAAGTTATAGGAAAACTGAATTTTTCATTCCTAAACTTAGTCTCTATTCAAAAATTTGTTATCAATCAAAGTAAGGAGTCAAATTGTACTTCTCATCTAGTCTATTACTTTACCCTAAGTCATATGCACCTTGTGATTGTGAAAATTTTGACTAAGGGTTCATTAACTCTAACTCTTATACCTTATTTTTTATATATATATATATATATATATATATATATATATATATATATATATATATTTGTGATATTATTCCTTAGTTCTATTAGGCTTTCTAATATGCCCGTGTAACGAGCCTTTAATCGATGACTCCCAAACCAAATGGTCTTAGGGCACCGGGTGAGAAAACACCCCAAGGACTTAAGGACTCGAGCAAACAAGGCCATAAAACTAAGGATTTTATTATATGAACCTCTTTTAGACGTGAATATTTATGCTTTATTAGGCAAAATACCCAGCTTAATCAGAGGATTTTTATATATATTTTTTTCTTTTAAACTTATATAATCATCTTTCACATAAATACTAAGGTTTACTTAGGCCAAAGTACCTAACTAATCAATAATTAGGTTCGTTCATATTTTTTTCTTTTTTTCTTTTTTTTATATATAAGGCATAAGAATCTTTATTTTTGAACCCTAAGTGTGTAATTGTATGAAGTGTGCATATTTCATCAAGGTAAAAATCAAGACTAAATTACTTTGATAAATTTTCTTCCTAACCCTAAAAATCAAACAAATAATCTTATTTTGACAAAGTATAAGAAATCCTAATTTGGATTTTTCCTATTCCTTCAAATTAACTTAATTTCTTACAAAAAATATGTCAAAATATTGTTTCTATTTTCAAAAAGTTTTTTAAAAGCAAAGAAAATGTTTTTTATATAAAAAGAAAAACCTAAGTTATGTTAGAACCCTCCCCACACCTATCTCATGCATTGTCCTCAATGTATGAATTAATGCATAGATGCATGAAAAAGAAGAAAGGGAAGGAAAATGTTACCTTAAGGTGGTGGTTCTGGTGGTGGTCTGATTGGTCCACGAAATGCGGCCCAATCAAATTTTTGTGGGATTTGGAGGAACCCACCAAAAATCTCTTTAATATAACCCATTAAAATGATGTATCCATGAAGGATTTTTATTAAAAATTTAACCCCATCTAATTTCCAAATTTCATGAATAATTTCAGAGTCAAATTTGTCAGCCACCTCGTCCCAAATGGAGTGTGAAAAGATAGAATGATTGACTTGGACTCAGGAAGTACAGGAACTAACACCGACTCAGGAAGGTGACTTAAGTCAAGTAAAGGTTCAGGAGTCGAAATTAGTTCAGAAAGTGGGTCCAAGTCAAGAAGTTGAGACTCAAGTCCACATTTATTTTCCAACAGTGGAATGTGACTTAATATTGGTAATTCAAGTTCAAGAATGATAGGCATAGGAATCAAAACTGACTCTAAAATATTACTCAAGTCAGGTAATAAAACAGGAGTCAATATTGATTCGGGAGTTTGAACTGGATCATAGATTTGAGAATCTAGATCACATTTCTCATTGAGTTCAATGTCATAAAAATGAGAACTTGCCAATTTGTCAATAGGATTTTCAAAAGTGTAAAATTAGTCAAGTTCAATATGATCCTCAAAGATGAGTGATTCAATTTCATGATAAATAGGCACAGGATCCAATATTGACTCGGGGAAAAGATTGAAATCAGGTGAAGACACCGGAGTCATTATTGAATCAGGAAGTAAAATTGAATCACTAAGTTGAGGTTCATGATCATATTCATTTTCAAGTTCAATTTCAGGAAAAGGATAACTGGCCAAACTGTCCATGTCACTTTCAAATTTTGGAGTTTGGGCAAGTTCAAATGATTGTGCAGAAATGGAACCTTGTGTTCCAAAACAACATGACTCTTCGGCTCTAACAGAATAGTTACTGACATCAGAACTGGTCAAACGGTGAGAACGTAGAGATTGGACCATCATATCTATGTCATGATTACGAGCATTTTGAGCCTGAGTCATGGCTTCAAGCATCTTTTCATAGTTGATAGGTTCATTGTTTTGATGAAAAGATGAAGTGTTGTCTTGGAATTGGTAGTGAAATTGTGAGTCCATCAGATTTTGTGATTTTTGTTTGGACTCACGCATACTCTATTCCAAAATTGATGGTTTTCTATTTTGGACTGGTGCAACTGAGTATGAATCTTAGAAATATTGTGGACTAGGTAGATAAGGAGGACAGGTTTGTTGAAAATTAGACTCGGGGGGGTGAATCCCCACTTACTCTGTGAAGAGTTGAAATTATTCTGGAAATTAGGGTTATAAGATTGGGGACATGGGTTATATTGATTCGGATAAGACCAATCTGGCACACTAGGTTGGTTAAAGTTATGATATGCCAGGTTGGTAATATCCAAAAATGAAGTCGGTGTGTAATATGGATTACTATTAAAATTAGAAAAATTGTTATTATAAGCCATATCACACAATAGAACACAAATAAAACAAACAAATAAGCAAACAAAAAAGAAAAAATTCTAACCTAAGTTAGGGTAGACCTAGGACCTAGACGACTCCTAACTGATTAGACTGTCCACGGGAGGTCTAATGCAGACTTTGACCACAAGCTAATCAGCCAGGTTAGGGCAAGATTGGTGGGAGGTTTCCGTCAAAGACGTTCATTAATTAAATAACCACCAACCTTCAGGCTTTCAGCCCTTAATCCCTTTCCTAGACACTGATTTGGCAGGAGTCAAATTCCAACACCTTTCCCCTTAGGATAATCTCCTAATTGAGTCCGAGATGTCCCTAGGGCCAACGTCTACTCATTTTTAGTTAGGCTCTGGTTAGTGAGTGCTTGGAATCTGATTTTTTTGGGCCAAGGAAGGGTAATTAAATCCCCACCTTATCTTGTTATGGGGTGGTGCCCTTAAGATCAGCTTGTGCAAGTGTACAAGATATGTAAACAAGATTCACTCAAAGCAATGTAAATCAACCAAGAGATGAGTCCTATTCTAGATGCAATGCGAACGTACCTTGCTCCAGTACTCTTCAACAGTAAAGTAAATGAATTGAAAAGACACGTGCCTAAAATGCAAACGTCTAATCAATTTTTTAACTTTTTCAATAAATGTTTTACTGTTGATTTATTAGCAGGCTTTTGGTGATGGAATATAAGAAATAAAGTTGCAGAAAACTAGAATTTTGCAAAGCAAGCAGCCCTGCAAAAAAAATCAATTAGTAGTGAACTCTTCCTTGCCGCGGAAACGCGGCTAAAGCCAAGCAAACGCGGCAATTAAGAGGGTACTTAGTCTCTGTTTTCTGGAACAGAGGCCCAAGACCACTTATATGTTTTTGCAATCCTTTTTCCCTTCTTTGCTTGCCCTATAACCTGCAACAGAGAAGAAAATTTGTTTTAGTTCTAAAAATTCAATAAAAATCAGATTTCAATAAAAACCGTTACCCTCCCCGGCAATGGCGCCAAAATTTGATTGAAGCTTAAACCTGCACAAGAATACGAAATTTCAGAACTTCGACATAGAGATGTGCAAGTGCTCAATTCTTACCGCTATAGCAAGTGGCTATGCGAGTCGTGATCCACAAAGAGGGTTAGCGATAGAAGCGTTCAAGGTTTTTTTATTGAAATCTTTATGAAGAAAAAACGAAGGTTCTTCTTTGTTTTAAGTTATGAAAATGAAGAAAGAGTTAAGCTAAAGTTAAAAAGAAAACGGTATAATGAGAAGGTGAAGAAAATCAGAAAATGACTATGTACAAATGAATTGGAAAAGAAAGATCTGGAAGATGTGGTGAAAGAAATCGTGTTGGTGATCTAAACTAAAAATAAAAGAAAAGAAAGAAGATTAAGGAATTACTCAACTAGTTTGGTTGATGACTTACCTGGAACCCTTGCATGTTCTACCTTATTTCGGAGGCGTTCAATGCATAAGTCATAGGATCGAGCTCAATCGCCGTTCGCATTATATCATCAAGCTGAGCAAGAACGAAGTGATATGGATCTTGAGGAGGAGAACATCTTCATGAAGTATCGTTGGCACTCACAAAAACTTTGTTATACTTATGCGTCGGGATTCACATGCATTCTCATCAAAACCAAAAGAGGTGAAGTAGAAAGAGGAAAAGGAAAAAGAAAACAAAAGTAAAGAGACGAACATAAAAAAGTATTTACCTTTATTGCTTGCATAAACAATGGTAGAAAGGAGGAGGGTACATCGGTGTCACTCTCAACATAAGCCTCTCGCTCTTACTTACATGAATCTCAATCTAACCTAAGCTTACATACAAATTAAAGTTACATAAAAGAAAACAAAAACCTATACTATAAAAATGAAAAACTAGACTAAATCTTATCTCTGCATCGTCGTCCTTTTTCAGTGCAAATACTGCCTTTTTATAGGCAAAAAACCTAACCTACAGGATCCCGAGAAGATTGGGGGAGCAAACGCTCCCCCTAACTTGCTAACCAAGCCGTAGAAACGTGGCTTTGGCCGCGTTTTCGCGGGCCACACCCTGTTGGTGGGTCTCCCTGGCATCTCGTTCTGTCTTTATCTTGGGTTGGATTTACAGTTTAGCTCCGAGATTTTGAAGAAATGGCCATTGATCTTTGCTTCAACCGATCGATTCTGAGAGGATTCTTCTCAACTGGTTTTCATCCTCTTGGTTGTCCTGATTCACTGAGTTCAAATTAATTCTGATTTAATTCAGAATTTAGTGGGCTTTTGGGCTCATTTCTCTTCACTCTTCTTAAGGAATGGGCCTGAAAATTAATTAACATTTAATTAGGACAATGCAGATAATAAGTATGGAAATATGATACTAACTGTGCAACATTAGCGACCAATTAATCACCAACAAATAGTCTCACCAACTGATAAAGTGATAACTCTGAAATACAAGATCACCGATATCGACTAGGTCACTATCATAATAACTCAATCTTTATTCATTGAAGTAATCAATAACTAAATATGAAGCACATGGTATGTCCTCGAGATCAACAAGTCACCAGATACTAAAATCATAACGAAGTAAGGGAATCATCCTCAAACAACATATGGTCTAGAATATTTACTTCTAATACTCAACATCGATAAAATATCATCTAAATAAATCTCAAATACTTATAAAATAAATCCAACTATGTCAATGTCATCTTAATGCAGATCAGGCTTCGTTATAAAGAATGTAAAATTCCAGTTCAACTCTAACTCAAGATCAATACAAATCACAACCCAACTAAAACAGTCACATCTAAATACTGATCAATATCCAATGTAAGTAACATAAATTCCAGTTCGACCCAAACTCTAACTAAGTCCATATACTGATCCAAGCATATCAAGTAATCCAATTTCTCAGTAAAGTAACATTATAATAAGTCCGTCATCAATACCCGAATGAAACATCACCTAAGTTATTACCAAATGAAAGAATAACAAGTCTAAGAATTACTCTACATGAAACAATCCTTTTGTCCTCAAATATGTTCTGGGCCAACTAACCAGTGGAGCAAAATGAGTCACTGTCTAAGGTATATCAAAACTAGGCTTAAGCCAACAATGCTAAACTACCAATACATGAAATGACACTAATGCAAGCTCATGTCAACTATGTAATAAAGTGAACAATCATAGATGTCTCATGAAGTGGTATAAGTAATCAAACTGGTAAAATATAACAGAAAGTCATATAAAATGAAAAGAGTAACATGTAAACGCATACCGACAACGGCAAATAAGAAAATGCACAAGAACGAATACTTACATGAAATGACACGATTTCGGAACCAAATCACCATCTGGTCTTCACTGCACGAACCGTTACTGATCTACAGATCATCCCATGAATCGATCTTCGAATTGCCTATGTATCGGGTCCACAACGTGCACAAATCCGAATCGGGTCCGTGTCTCCTGCAACGGGTCCGGATCTCACCAAACGAATCCAAAAGACTGTAGCACGCAACCAACACATACATATAAACATCAATACATGCTTAAAACACCACACGTGCACATAGATACATACGCGTACACCCACGTACATACATATACATACGTATAAAGAGTGTACACACATATATAGATATAATATATCAAGACATATACTATGCATATACACTATATATATACACACATAAATACATATATACATTAAAACACATACACAACTACCCACGCGCGCACACTTGCATACATGCATATAAATCCATGCAAACACTAACCTATTTCATTACAAATGCATTGGTACACATATTTACACATTTACCCTACCAACATAATTCATGAATGCATATATATTTACCAACATACCCCTACACGTTTAATTAAACTTCAACATTATTAAACTTTTGCCACCACACAAATAAATATAGCACTAACCTCGAGCCGATTTGCGGCGCACCGACGGAGGCTCTGGCGGAGGCGTCCAGAGTCGTGGAGGGTGTCGTTGGATAGAAGAGTTCGTCGTGAAGGGCGTGGGCGCATTCGCACTCGCCTATGGTGATCCACGGCGATCCATGGAGAGCTAGAAAATGGCTCGGAAGAAAATGTCTCCCATACACATCAATTAAGACACACCTATATGTAATAAACATACAAAACATGAAATGAAGAGAGAGGAACCAAGGGAACTCATGGCATGGGCATGGCCAATGGTGGGGGCCTGCATGCGTGACATGGGATCTGGGTGCGCGGTGCTTCCGGGCTGGGGTGAAGGCGCAAAGTGGTTGTCGAGCTAGCCATGTAGAGAGTATGCTACGACGTGGCCTATGCGTGCGTTGGTGCTGCCTACAGGGGCTGTTGTGGTGGAGGGACTTGGCCTATGGGAGATGGCCACAGCCTGAGGTGGGGGTGCCCTGGCTTAGGTGAAGAAGCCACGACGAGGAGAGGAGAGAACAGAGCATGTGTTGTGGCCTGAGGTGTTCTCAGCCATGATGAAGAGCAGAGCAACCGGGCTTGGTGCGCCACCATGGATGATGCTTGCACACAAGGGAAGAACAAGAGGGTGCTCGTGGTTGCTGCTCATGGCCTGGAGGAGGCTGGACGGTTGGGGGTGTTGCTGCTCACGGCTAAGGAGGAGAAAGACACGGCCACAGCTTCAGTGAAGTCATCGGCGATGGCGTGGAGGCAGTGAGGAGATCGTGTGGCAGTCTTGTAGGGCTTGGTTGAAGTGGAGAGGAAAATGGAGGGAGGGGATCTCAGATGGAAGGTGGGCGGCTGTGTATAGGAAGGAGAAGAAGAGAATATAGATTAGTGATTAGGTTTAGGTTTAAGGGTTAGGATTACAGATTGGGCTATTGGGTTTAATGGGTATTGGGTTGAATTTGGGTTAGGGTCTAATTGGATGTGGGTATGCTAATGGGTTAAGGCAATATAGGGTAATGGGTATGAATCAAGGAATATGGCATGAATAGAAATCAAGGGAAAAAATATATAAATACCACTACAAAAATAATAATAGTACTAATATTAACAACAACATCACTTTATCAAAATATTAATAATAATAATGCCAATAACATTACATGACCACAATAATAATAAATAATAGTAACAATAATGATAGTAATAATAGTAGCAACAATAATAATTAAGAATAATAACAAGAATAAGAAAATAGTAACAATACCACTAATAACAATAATAAATAATAACCTTAATGAAATAATGGTAGTAATAATTAAATAACAATTAATAATAACAATGGTAAATATAAAAATCATAGTAATAAGTAACTAAAAATATTGATTGGAAATAATGGCAAAAATATATAAAGCCAAATTGCCATTTACTATTTCAAAAATAATTTGCATATTTAATAATAATAATCACATGAAAAAATAATAAATTAAGTTAATAAAATGATTAGTAAATCAAAATAAATACTTTAGAAAAATAAAAATATAGTATTTCTAGCTAGGGATCTTACATTCTACCCACCTTATAAAAATTTCGTCACCGAAATTCAATATGGCAGGGAATGGTAAAAAGAATTCAAAATCAAAAGAGAAAACAAACAAGCTTCACGTCGCTTCTCTGCACATCATAGATCCACCACGCTTCCGCTGCGCTACTCTGATGCATGCTACTGGCTACAGGAAGGGGTAACCAATCTCAAGGGACAAAGTCAAGGAATGAAATTAAGAAAGACAAAAAGAAGCAAAATGGAAACCGGATCACTCTAAAAGAAGAGTAGAGAGCAAGAATATCAAAAGATAAAGATAAAGATTTTCAAGAGAAGACGATCAATTCCAAATGGAGTCAATATCATAATGGATAGTATATGTATATTGCAGTGTAATTATAGCTTGCTTTCAAGTCACCGGTAAGAATTAAGTCTCTCTTGCGAAATAAAAGTCAAAAATCAAGATCGCAAGTCGAAAACCTAGCTCTGATACCAAGAAAATCTTGTCAAGCCCCGCTTCCCAAAATACGCTGGAGCAGAGATGCGACACGAATCGGCGACGCATATACGCAAGGAAAATACCTCACGTATAAGCGCTAAGCCTCAAGTAACCCAAAACAAGGTATAAATCCTAACTGTAATAAATCATGATTACTGCAATATCACATATAAGCATCCATGCATGATATCATATAAATAAAGAACTAGAATAACAACTGAATCTGATATATCGAGAATCAGGAAATAATAGAAAGACAAAAGACAGGAATACTGGAATCAATTAGGGAGAAGCTCCAACTCTTCGCGAAGCGTGCGGTCTCAATGAACACCTAAATAACAGAAATAAAGCATCCAATATCTGAACGTACGAATCCAGAGTCGTCAGAAAGCGACCTAGTGAGTGTGTGTAAAGAGGAAAACTCGGAATATAAACAATGTGCATAAAATAATAACAAGAATAACTGCAGATATAAGATAACTAAACAATATGATAAACAAACAACTGAAGGATACTGCATAACAACATGAATGAAGATATAAGGAAACTATTACAACTGTAAACAAACAACTGATATCTAAATGTGTAACCTAGCATATGTCACTAGTATGGTTGGTTGTTATTAACCTAACTAATGTAGTACTTAGTTGTGTCCCATACCACAACCATTTTCCCACATAACAAACAAAGTTATCGTTATTATAACTGCCTGCCAATGTAGTGCATGTGTTTTGAAAGAGTATTGTGCATGCCTGGTACCACGGTCTAACACCCCTGGCGCTAAAACCAGGATAAGCCACAAGGCTCTAATAACTGAAGATCACAGCCCCACACAAAAAGACAACTAGTGTGACGCCGTAATCCAGGCATAGCCCTAACAACTGACAACTGGATAGGTAGCTAGTACTACCTTAGTTCCCCATGGCTAGAACCTACAACTCGGTACCATAATATTCATTCCAAAATACACGACATGCATCATCAGGCAATTATCCATGTTCCCCGGGTTATGATGTCTTTTATTAATAAGCAATTAATGTGAGTTATTATTAAAGAGTAACTGATATCTACAACAACCAGTGATGTCAATAATACCTGATAATCTGACAACTGACAACTGATATCTGACAACTGAGTAGCTGACAACTAATATCTGACATCTAAAATAGGAAATTGGAGATATAGCCACTGACACAATAGTGTCACAAACAACTAGTAACTGATATAGATATCTACCAACTCATATAAACTCTGAACATGTCATATGATCACCAACAAATAGTCTCACCAACTGATAAAGTGATGACTGCTATCTAATAACTCTGAAATACAAGATCACCGATATCGACTAGGTCACTATCATAATAACTCAATCTCTATTCATTGAAGTAATCAATAACTAAATATGAAGCACATGGTATGTCCTCGAGTTCAACAAGTCACCAGATACCAAAATCATTACGAAGTAAGGGAATCATCCTCAAACAACATATGGTCTAGAATATCTACTTTTGATACTCAACATTGATAAAATATCATCTAAATAAATCTCAAATACTTACAACTATAAATCCAACTATGTCAATCTCATCTTAATGCAGATCAGGTTTCGTTATAAAGAATGTAAAATTCCAGATCAACTCTAACTCAAGATCAATTCAAATCATAACCCAACTAAAACAGTCACATCTAAATACTAATCAATATCCAGTGTAAATAACATAAATCCCAGTTCGACCCAAACTCTAACTAAGTCCATATACTGATCCAAGCATATCAAGTAATCCAATTTCTCAGTAAAGTAACATTATAACAAGTCCATCATCAATACCCGAATGAAACATCACCTAAGTTATTACTAAATGAAAGAATAACAAGTCTAAGAAGTACTCTACATGAAATAAGTCTTCTGTCCTCAAATATGATCTGGGCCAACTAACCAGTGGCTCGAAATGAGTCACTGTCTAAGGTACATCAAAACTAGGTCTAAGCCAACAACGCTAAACTACCAACACATGAAATGATACTGATACAAGCTCATGTCAACTATGTAATTAAAGTGAATAATCATATATGACTCATGAAGTGGTACAAGTAATCAAACTGGTAAGATATAATAGAAAGTCACATAAAATGATAAGAGTAACATGTAAACGCATACCAACAACAGTAAATATGAAAATGCACAAGAACGAACACTCCATGAAATGACGCGATTTTGGAACCAAATCACCATCTGGTCTTCACTGTACGAGCCAGTACTGATCTACGGATAATCTCATGAATCAATCTTCGAATCGCCTATGTATCGAGTCCACAACGAGAACAAATTCGAATCGGGTCTGGGTCTCCTGCAACGAGTCCGGATCTCACCGAACGAATCCGAAAGACTGTAGCACGCAACCAACACATACATATAAACATAAATACATGCTTAACACCCACACATGCATACCGATACATACGCGTACACCCACGTACATACATATACATACGTATATACGAGTGTACACACATATATAGATATAAATATATCAAGACATATACTATGCATATACACTATATATATACACACACATAAATACATATATACATTAAAACACATACACAACTACCCACGCGCACACACTTGCATACATGCATATAAATCCATGCAAACACTAACCTATTTCATTACAAATGCATTGGTACACATATTTACACATTTACCCTACCAAAATAATTCATCCATGCATATATATTTACCAACATACCCCAACACATTTAATTAAACTTCAACATTATTACACTTTTGCCGTCACACAAATAAATATAGCACTAACCTCAAGCAGATTTGCGGCGCACCGATGGAGGCTCTGGTGGAGGCGTCTGGGGCCGCGGAGGGTGTCGTTGGATAGAGGAGTTCGTCGTGAAGGGTGTGGGTGCGTTCACACTCGCCTACAGTGATCCACGGCTATCCACAGAGAGCTGAAAAATAGCTCGGAAGAAGATGTCTCCCACACACAAAGAAGCACACATCAATTAAGACACACCATATGCAATAAAAACACAAAACAAGAAATAAAGAGAGAGGAACCAAGGGCACTCACGGCATGGGCAGGCCAATGGTGGGGGCTTGCGTGCGTGACATGGGATCCAGGCGCGTGGCACTTTGGGGCTGGGGTGAAGGCGCAAGGTGGTTGTCGAGCTTGGCCATGTAGAGAGTACGCTCCAACATGGCCTATGCGTGCGCTGGTGCTGACAACAAGGGCTGTTATGTTGGAGGGACTTCGGCCTATAGGAGATGGCCACGGCCTGAGGGGGGATGCCCCGGCTTGGGTGAAGAAGCCACGGCGAGGAGAGGAGAGAAGAGAACAGGTGTTGTGGCCTGGGGTGTTCTCAGCCATGATGAAGAGGAGAGCAGTCGGGCTTAGTGAGCCACCATGGATGATGCTTGCACACAAGGGAAGAAGAAGAGGGTGCTCGTGGTTGTCGCTCATGGCCTGGAGGAGGCTGGGCGGTTAGGGGTGTTGTTGCTCACGGCCATGGAGGAGAAAGACACGGCCACGGCTTCGGTGAAGTTCATCGGCGATGGCGTGGTGGCAGTGAGGAGATCGTGTGGCAGTCTTGTAGGGCTTGGTTAAAGTTGAGAGGCTAATGGAGGGAGGAGATCTTAGGTGGAAGGAGGGTGGCTGTGTATAGGAAGGAGAAGAAGAGAATATAGATTAGGGATTAGGTTTAGGTTTAAGGGTTAGGATTATAGATTGGGCTATTGGGTTTAATGGGTATTGGGTTGAATTTGAGTTAGGGTCTAATTGGGTATGGGTATGCTAATGGGTTAAGGCAATATAGGGTAATGGGTATGAATCAAGGAATATAGCATGAATAGAAATCAAGGGAAAAGAAATATTATAAATGCCACTGCAAAAATAATAATAGTACCAATATTAACAACAACATTACTTAATCAAAATATTAATAATAATGATGCCAATAACATTACATGACCACAATAATAATAAATAATAGTAATAATAATGATGGTAATAATAGTAGCAACAATAATAATTAAGAATAATAAGAAGAATAAGAAAATAATAACAATAACACTAATAACAATAATAAATAATAACCTTAATGAAATAATGATAGTAATAAGTAAATAACAATTAATAATAATAATGGTAAATATAAAATAATAGTAATAAGTAACTAAAAATATTGATAGGAAATAATGGCAATAATATATAAAGCCAAATTGCCATTTACTATCTCAAAAATAATTTGCATATTTAATAATAATAATAATCACATAAAAAATAATAAATTAAGTTAATAAAATGATTAGTAAATCAAAATAAATACTTTAGAAAAATGAAAATACAGTATTTCTAACTAGGGATCTTACAAATTCTATTTCAAAATAAAATGCAACTAATCTTAAATCTATTTTAATCCTTATCCTATCAACTAAATCCTAAATTTTAACTATGTAATCCTATATCTTAACAACTTAATCACTAACCCTATATCTCTACCTCTCCCCCTTATATTTAATCCTCTATAATCCTATCCATCAAATCTAAATCTTAAGCAGCACAATCCTCATATATCCTAACTACTAAACTCTATACTTATCTTAATTAAATAAAAATCCTAACTAACCTAATCTCTCATTATTTCCTAATCCTAACCATCTAATTTTAAATTATCCTTCATAACTAATTAACATCTGCTATATAAACATCTAAACCCAAACCAGAACTCTAACCTCTTCTCCTCCTTCCTTTGCTAGCAGCCCTAACCCACTATGCGACCTCTTCTTTCTTCTCTAGCGAGACCCTGACGGTAGCTTGTGACACCCTTACATCCCCTCAGCCTCCGCCTCCTCTGCCGTCGAACTTTCCATGGCCGGCTGTGAGTTTCTCCCTCTCCACGGTTTCCGCCTCCTTCAGCAAGCTCCACCGCGGCCTTCTTTCGGTATGTCTCCTGCTGCACCATGAGTGTGCCCTCTCTCCCGCTCTATTTCTATGTTATTATGTATGTATTTATGTATGTGTCATTTGTGATTGGTGTGCATAAATTATTATGTGATGGTACATTTGTAGATATGTGTTATGTGTGCATAGAGGTGTGCATGTTTGTTGTATATATTTATGTAAGAGCATGTATGTATGGATAAATGTATGCATGATTATAAGTGTGTGAGTATAGTGTGTGCCTGGATGCATGCATGATTATGTGTATGTATATATATACTCGTGTGTGTGTGTGTGTGTGTGTGTATGTATGTATAGGGGTGTGTACATGTGTATTTATATGTACGTGTGGCTATATGTATTTGGTTATATATTACAGTGATGCAGACCTATTCGTGCTTTCTGAACCCAGTAACAGAAGACCCGGACCAGATCCGGAGTCATGTTCACTGTGGACCTGATACAATGGCGATTCGAAGACCGACCAACAGGATGACCTAGAGATCCGTACCAGTTCATGCAGTGAAGACCAGATGATGATTCGGTTCCAAAACTGCGTCATTTCATGTGAGTATTTGTTCTTGTGTATTTTCTTATTTACCGTTATCAGTAGGCATATATATGTTACTTGTATCATTTTATGTAATCATCTGATGTATTTTAGCAGTATGACTACCCATATCACTTCATAAGACATAGCGAATGTTTACTTTCATATTATTATTGATTATCTTTATCTTCTGTTCAACTTTATCATGTTCTAATAGTATTTATGCTTGTTAAATTTTTGTTCAGACATGCTCACTTCGATGTTACCTCTATTAGAGTAGTAGTGTTTGAGACTGGATTGTACCTGTTAATTGTCGAGTGGATATGGAGTTAGTTGTTCAGTAGTTAATACTTGAACCTATTCATAGATTTAATTGATATAAAGTTGACTCGAGATGGGATAGATTGGATTAGAGGAATAGTAAATATTAAACATGTGTAGTGGATTACTAGACTTGTATTGTCAAATCGAGGGAGAGTTAGATAGACTGCAGATGATAGATCAGAGGTATTTTGATATTCATTATGTTTATGGATTTGTTATCTTATCACTGAGATATCCTTGTCTTATCACTTATGTATAGATTGTTTATCGTTTCAGATTCAGGATTATTTGCATAACCTTAGACTACCTTTTGGATTGTTAGGGGATATTATCGTGGATTCTCCTATTGGTGAGTGAGACCAAGATATTATTATCTTATCATTTCATGTGAACCTATTTTACCATTTTGGATCTAGGACTATCTATGATATAGCTCAGACGGTGATTGGATTTGGATACCGGATTTAATTGGTCCACAATTACAGTTATAGGTGTGAATACTTGGGTGAATTGATTAGCAGAGTTGGACTGATAGAATACAATGAACCTTGAATACTGATCTATTTTAATTACCCGAGGTTAGGAGATAGGTGCACATTGGATTTGCCAAAGTTCATGAATTTCATATTTATTATAGTTGATGATTACCTTGGTATATGGATCTATGATTGAACTTGACTGAACTGGGAGTGTATTGATGGAATTGTTTAATGAGGAACTAATTAGAATAACCGAGTAGTTAGCTTAATATTTTGAGATCGGAATAAATTGAATATAAGTAGCAGACTATCTATGTTGGGACTCTGATATATTGATGACTAAAGGATAGATATGCAACTAATATAAAGGATGGAAATAGATCGACATGATCAAGGTAACTGATTATTGATTTATTGAGGTGGTTACTGTATCAAATGTTGACTTTGGATTCACCGATGGATGATATTTTGATTGATTCTAGATGGGATAGTTTGTTCAGGATTACTATCTAGACCTGTTACTGGGAAAATATTGTCAGACCATAACATATACATTGTTCTATTATTCTACTGTGTAAACGGTAATATTATCTACATTGTTATTGTTACATCATTTATAATGTTACTGTCACTGTATTATCTCAGTAATTAAAATAACATGGATATTGATTGTTCTAAATAATAATATAATAGACAACTTATACTGGGATTGAAAAAATTGATGCAGGAGACAACGTCTGTATTTTGGGTGGCCTAGGATACAAGTTGCACAGCCGAGGTACGATTCCACTTCAGGGTTTCAGGGGATGACTGACAATCTGTATTGCTCATATTATCATTGTTATTGACACATTGTTATTGTTATTGACTACCTAGCTGTAGGACCTAGTTCAACACCAGGTGATTGGGTCGTGATTCCGAGTATGTATGGAACCCCTTAAAGCATGGACAATGTCACTTCTATTAATTTCAATAACTTAGGACGTTAATTGACATGTGTGATAGGCATAGTATGAGATGTGTACTGCATGTGGCAATTGGTGTTCGCTGACATAATAAATAATAATGAACTGTTCATAATGTATTGTGACTGACTGTAATCACCTGACTGTACTTATATATAAACTATGATAGACACCTGACTGTACACATGACCTGACTTAGACATCTGATATTGTACTGACTGACTTTATTACTTTCTGTTCATGATATTGATTATTTGGTTATCTCTTCTTTCAGTTTATCATGTTGTTATTGTACACACTGTTTATATGCACGAACACTTCTCTTTTCTTATACGCTCATTAGATCGCTTCTGACGACCCTGAATTTACACGTCCAGATATTGGATATGCTTTATTTTAGTGATTAGGTGTTCGATAAGCCATGCTTGTTGCGATAAGTTTAAAGTTTCTCCCTATTTGATTATGGTATTCTTGCCTCCTTTTTATTCCTGTTTCTGCAATTTTCTTGATTCTTGTATATCAGATTCAGTCTTTATTTCAGTTCTTTATTTATATGATATCATACATGGCTGCTTATATGTAATATTGCAGTGATCGTTGATTCATAATAGTATAGATTTGTAGCTTGTTCTGGGTTACTTTAGGCTTAGCATGTATACATGGAGTATTTTTCTCGCGTATATACGTCGCCGACTCTCATCATGACTCTGCTTGTATTTAGGAAGCAGGGCGTGACATGGACACTAACAGATTATTTTCTCTCTACCTTGATAGAGTTGATCCTCTGATTTGGTGAAAAATTGATTTGGATTTGGGAACTCAGGGTGCGAAGTCGAGAAAGAAGGAGAGAGGAGATAAGAATTGGGGGCAAAATGAGTCCAAAGAAATTAGGGAAATCAGACTTCACTTAAAGACAAAGCTATCATTTGTCTATATGTGCGATGCATGTGGACTTATTACCGTTAGTTAGTCTGATACGACTTAGGAGCCAGGGGTCTGTCTACTAATATCCCAGTTTATGGATTATTAGTGCTCCAATGTATATAGTATAGGAAGTGTATCTGTAATTAGTCCTTTTTCTTTTAAAAAGGACCCATAGATTCACATCATAGCTTTAAAACAGAGAAATGAATTGTTTTCCATTAGAAAACTTAAAATTTTTTGGAAGAATTACAATTAAAAAAAATTATAAAAATCGTCTACAATTATACTAGGGAAGTGAGAAATAGGGTCTTATCAGAGCGTGATTACTTTGTCCTTTTGATGATGTGAATAACAAGACTTCGGATCTGCTACTAGGAATTCTTTCTCGGCTGGTTCAGAAAATTCCTTGAAGTTGAAGGATTAGGGTGAACCCTGTGTTAATATTTAAGGATGAAGGGAAAGATTCTCCCTATGCTCTTCAAAAGTAAAAAATATTTCATGCCCCGCTTCCCAAAATACGTGAAAACAGAGTCGCAACAAGAGTCGGCAATGTTTATACACAAGGAAAATGCCCTACGTATCGTTAAGCCTAAAGTAATCCGAACCGCCGTAAAAGTATACTATGATAAATTAATATCACTGCAATACTACATATAGATATTCACACATGATATCATATGAATACAAAAAAAAATAATGACTGATAACAATGTATAGAGAATCAAAGAAAATAAAGACTCAATAGGAATAAAAAGGAAGACAATAATACCAGAATAGGTAGAGAGAAACTTCAGCTCCTCGCAACATGTCTAGTCTCATGAACACCTGATCAATAACATGAAACATCCAGTATCTGGACGTACGAATACAGGGTCATCAGGAAGTGACCTAATGAGTGTGTAAGAAAAAAGGAAGGTGCTCGTACATATAAACAGTGTGTACATGAAATGATAACATATACTAGAAGGGAAGACATGAATAAAACATTAATAAGAAGAGAGTATGATATAATAAATATCAATCAGTATAGTACAAGTATTATGATGACTTGCAATACCTAACTTCAAGAAAAATGAGATCAATCTAGTAAATAATCAGGTGTCAGGTATCTATATGTATGTGTACAGTCTGGTGAATACAGTCAATTATATTACATAGTATAGTTTATCATTATTAATTATGTCAGCAACCACCAATTGTCACATAAAATAGACGCACCATCTCATACTACGCTTACTACACGTGTCAATTAGGGTCCTAAGTTATTGAAACTGATTAGTTTGGAGACATTGTCCATGTTTTAGGTGGGTTCCATATACACCCGGGACCACGGCCCAATCACCTGGCACAGAACCAGGTCTTACCGCTAGGTAGAATGTCAGTCATCCCTCAGAACCCTGCAGTAGAACCGTATCTCGGCTGCGCAACCTGTATCCTAGGCCCACTTAAAATACAGATACTATCTCCTCCATCAATTTTTCCAATCCAAGTGTAAGTTATCTATTATATTATTATTTAGATCAATCAATATTCATGTTATTTTGATTACTAGGACGATACGGTGACAGTAACAATATCAATAATGTAACAATATAAATATGGAAAATATTATCGTGTAAGCGGTAGAACAATGGAACAATGCATGTGTTACAGTCTGATAATATTTTTTCAGTAACTTTCGATAACATGAATTTATACAATAACAAATTCAGATACTACTCAATAGACAGTCTCATCTAGAACGGATTAACATCTCATCCATCTGCACTAGGATACATAGTCTCAATACAATCATCGTGAACATCAAGTATTAGTCCATGTAAAAGTATCTGATACGGTAAACCATCACCTCAATAAATAATAATTAGTTATCTCATTCATGTCGATCTACTCTAATCCTCTAAGTCATCAATATGTCTCTCTTCTAGATCACTGATGTATACAAGTCCCAATATCTAAATAACTACACACTTCACCATATCCAAACAACCATCGGTATCTAAATTCAATCTAGATCATTGGTCAACCCTCAGTTCCATCAAGCTCAACCAAAAGGATCCAACTGTTGGCCCAAAAGTCCTTCAACTTAGTTTTGATGATGACTAACTGATTGAGTTTTTACCTGCACACAAAAATATAGAATTCAGAATTTTAAAACAATAGTGCAGGGTGCTCAATTCTACCGCTATAGTAAGTGGCTATGCGGGTCATGATCCACAGGGAGGGACTAGCGGTGGAAGCTTGTTTAGTAAGTTCTCTCTTTTTTTTATAATGATATTTACAATGAAAAAGAGTAAAGAGATTGGGAATAATGTTGTGTTGATAATCTAAACTAAAGAAATAAAAGAAAGAAAACTAAAAATTAAAAAAAACATACTTACTCTTCTACGCCTATTTACCTTTGAAACGTGTCAACGATGTATCTTTCTTTGAAGGCGAACGAAGCATGGAATATGAGATCTTCCCTATCCTAATCTATATACGAATAAAAGGCGAGCTACGCTACCATGAAAATAGATATCATCACCATAAACTATCAACGGCACTTGCAAGGAAAAGGCAACTTCGAAGCTCTTGGTTTCATATGGATCCACAAACACGAAAGAGGGAAACAAAAGCAAAAACAAGAATAGAAAAAAGAAGCAAACTTTGATTTGATTTTATTAACAATGGAAGAAAAGATTACTTACACCAATGTCACCTCAGTACAAGTTTGATCTCCTTCCTTCATGAAAGTATCCTCTCCTCTCAGTTGCATAAAGAAAATTAAAAATTACAAAAAAGAAAATAAAAAAAAACCTAAGTTACAATCTACAAATTAGCCTAAGAAAAACCCTAAATTTGTTTCTGTACTCCACTAGACGCCCTTCTCTGTGCTTTGCAGGGGTATTTATAGGAGATGGAAGCAGTAGAGTCCTGGTACAACTCCTTCATGAAAACTGGTACCCAGCGTCATCTGTATTGTCGCGGAAAACGCGGCTATGGCAACGTTTCCGCTGCCATTCTGGGGCATCTGGCCACGCGTTTCTCGCGTGGCCTCCTCTAGTCCGTCCATCTGAGTATATCTTTTTAGTTCTGGCGTACCGACTCTTTATTTTGAAAATTTGGGATAACTTGGAAAGCAAGTTACCCTAAATCCAAATCTCTTTAAAACGAATTTTATCTTTGCACTCTCCTCCTTTTATCTTCATCCTTGTCCTGCAAGTAATTTGGATTGAGTAGAAGTCTATCCCTTTCCTCTTCTTTAGTAATTGCAAATTTTGCACATGGTAATTGCAACTTTGGCACTTGGGCTTGCACATGGGCTTTTTGGGGCTTCTGGGCTTCATTTAGGCTTTATTCTTTATTTAATTAATTACTCAAGGCCTGCACACATTAAATAATAAAACATTAGTAATAGTGCATAATTGTAGGAATAAATATGAAAATGTGATATAGTAAATGTAGTGATAAATATGCATTTTTTACTACCTATCACACCCCCACACTTATTTTTTGCTCGTCCTCGAGTAAAAATCAAAAAGAATAAGAAAGAAAAACTAATCTATCCTAACTCAGTTTCGTAGGCATCACGGTTGCACTTAGTACGTGCAATAAGCCGTTAAACCCTTAGGTTACCCTAGAGGACGTGTGTTGTCTCGTGAGGATTTTCAGCGGATTATACCCACAAAATCTATAAAAAGGAAAATATTTGAAATATGTTTGAAGAAACTAAGTAATCTATAAGTTTTTAGGATTATCATTTTATTCATTCTTAAACTTAGTCTTTATATAGTAAATTGTTATCCTTTTTAGGTAAGGATCAAAACTGAATTTTTGTATAGTCTTTTTCATTACCAAAAGTCATATGCATCCTTGTGAATCTTTACTAGGAATTCCTTCACTTGGACTCTCATGCCTCTTAATTATTATTTTCTCTCTTTTTAATATGTATAACTCATCTATTTTCTTTCGTGTAAGTATCAAGGCTTCTTGAGGCCCTCATACCTAACTAATTGACTATTAGATGTGTTAGTACATATATAAGTAATTTTTTTTAGTTCCTTAGGCTTTCTAATCCACCCATGTAGAGAACTTAAAGTTGGTGGCTCCCAAACCGTCGGTTTTAGGGCACCGGGTGAGAAAACACCCCACGGACTTAAGGATTCGAGTGAACTAGGCCACAAAACTAAGGTTTTTATTTATACAATCACCTTTAGGCGTGAATACTTATGCTTCTTGAGGCACATGTATTCAGCTTAATTATTGAATTTTTGTTTTATATTTTTTTTAGTATTATTTTTTATAGGGCACAAGAGTCTTTGTTTTAGAATTCTAGATGTATAAGTGTATTAGGTATGCACATTTCATTAAGGTAAAAATTAAGACTAATTAATTATTCAATTTTTCCTCCTATACCTAAAAATTCAACAATTTATTTATTTTAACCAAGTTTTTAGAAATCTAATCATGATTTTCCTAATTCTTAAGACTAACTTAGATTTCTTTCAAAAGATAAGTCAAAATATTGTTCCTTTCTTTTTTGGTTAGTTAGTTAGTATCTAACTATGTTAGTATGTTAGTAAATACTCCCCCGCACCTATCTCATGCATTGTCCTCAATGTATGAATGAATGCATGTATGCATGAAACAGAAGAAAAGGGAAGAAAATATTACCTTAAGGTGGTGGTTCCGGTGGTGGTCTAATTGGTCCACGAAATGCTGCCCAATCTACTTTTCGTGGAATTTGGAGGAACCCACCAGAAATCTCTCTTGTATAACCCACTAAAATGATGTCTGTATGAACATTTTTTAAAATTCCTCCCCATCTAATTTCCAAATTTCATAACTATTTTTAGAGTCAATTGTGTCAACCGCCTTGTCCCAAAATGGAGTGTGAAAAGATGGAATGATTGACTTGGACTTAAAAAGTACGGGAACGAATACCGACTCAGGAAAGTAACTTAAATCAAGTAAAGGTTCAGGAGTCGAGCTTGGTTCAAAAGTGGGTCCAAATCAAGAAGTTGAAACTCAAGTCCACAATCTTTTTCCCACAATGGAATGTGACTTAATATTGGTGATTCAAGTTCAAGAATGACAGGTGTGGGAAGCAAAACTGACTTTAAAATATTACTCAAATCGGGTAACAAAACAGGAGTCAATATTGATTTGGGAATTCAAACTTGATCACAGATTTGAGAATCTGGGTTACATTTCTCATTGAGTTCAATATCATAAAAATGAGAACTTGCCAATTTATCCATGGAACTTTCAAAATTATAAAATTTGTCAAGTTCAAACATGATGATCATCAAAGATGGGTGATTCAATTTCATGATGAATAGGCATAGGATCCAATGTTGACTCAGGAAAAAGATTAAAATCAGGTGAAGACACCGGAGTCATTATTGAATCAAGAAAGTAGAATTGAATAACCAAGTTGAGGGTCAGGATCATAGTCATTCTCAAGTTCTATTTCAGGAAATGAATAACTTGCCAAACTGTTAATGTCATTTTCAAAATTTGGAGTTTGGGCAAGTTCAAATGATTGTACTGAAATAGAATCTTGTTTTCCAAAGCAACGTGACTCTTCAGCTCTAAGAGAATGGTTAGCGACATCAGAAATAGCCGAACGGTGAGAACGTAAAGTTTGAACCATCATATCTATTTCATGATCACAGAGCAATTCTAGCCTGAGTCATGACTTCAAGCATCTTTTCATAGTCGATAGGTTCATCATTTTTGTTGTGATAGGACTTGAAAGATGAAGTGTTGTTGTGACAGTCATGATGAAATTGTGAGTCGGTCACATTCTGTGATTGTTGCTTAGACTCACGCATCATCATGTCCAAGATTGATGGTTATTGTTGCTTGGACTCATGCATACTCATCATTTCCAAGATAGATGGTTTTCTATTTTGAACTGGTGGATCTGAGTATGAATCTTGGAAATATTATGAACAAGGTGGATAAGGAGGATAAGTTGGTTGAAAATTAGACTCGGGGAGGTGAATCCCCATGGACTCTGTGACGAGTTGAAATAGTTGTGAAAATTATGGTCATAAGATGGGGGCATGGGTTATATTCATTCGGATAAGACACTCTGGCACACTAGGTTGGTTAAAGTTAGGATATGCCGAGTTGGTAATATCCGAAAAAGAGGTTGATGTGTAATATGGATGAAAATTAGAAAAATTATTGTTATAAGCCATATCACACAATAAAACACAAACAAACAAAAAAAAAAAAACAAATAAGCAAACAAAAAAAAAAAAAAATTCTAACCTAAGTTAGGGTTAACCTATGACTTAGACGACTCCTAACTGATCAGACTGTCCACGGGAGGTATAATGTAGACTTTGACCACAAGCTAATCAGCCAGGTCAAGGCAAGATTGGTGGGAGGTTTTCCGTCAAGACGTTCCTTAATTAAATAACAACCAATCTTTGGGCTTTCGGCCTCAATCCCTTCCTAGACACTGATTTGGTAGGAGTCAAATTCTACACCGTTCCTCCTTAGGATAATCTCCTAATTGAGTCTGAGATGTCCCTAGGGCCAACGTCTGCTCATTTTTAGTTAGGCTTGGGTTAGTGAGTGAGGAGATTGTTTGTGGGCCAAGGAAGGGTGATGAAATCCCCACCTTATCTTATTTATAGGACAAGCTCTTAAGTCAATTTAGTGCACATGTAAAGCAATAGACAAATATTTACTCAAAAGCAGTAAATCAGCCAAGGGTGCTTCCTAGTCTATATGCAATGCGAACGTACCTTGTCTCCAGCATTCTTCAACAGAAATTAAAAAAATTAAATAGACACGTGCCTATATGCAAGAGTCTAATTTTTTTTTTTTTTTTAACAAATAGGTTACTGCTAATTAATTAGCAGGTGCAGGGTGATCACAGAGAAAAGTTAACAGAGCAGTAAACAAATCTTTCAATTTGCAGCAACCTGCAGAAAACAGAGTGAGTAGTGAACTACACAGGCCGCGGAAACGCGGCTATTGCCGCACAAACGCGGCTTGTAGTAGGCTCTGCTGCTCTGCCTTCGAGGGCAGAGGCACAGAGTTGCTATATGTCCTTTGCTGCTGTTAGTTTTCCTGTTCTCTGATCCTACAAACAAAAAGAATAAATAAATCAATAATTAGTTTTTTTTTTGTTTTAGAGGGAAACTTACCGTCCCTCCCCGGCAACGGCGCTAAATTTTGATTGAGTTTTTACCTGCACACAAAATACAAAATTTCAGAATTTTTAAAACAATAGTGTAGGGTGCTCAATTCTATGCTATAGCAAGTGGCTATGCGGGTTGTGATCCAGAGGGAGGGACTAGCGATGGAAGCTTGTTTAGTAAGTTCTCTCTTTTTTTTATAATGATATTTACAATAAAAAAGAGTAAAAGAGATTGAGAATAATGTGGTGTTGGTAATCTAAACTAAAGAAAATAAAAGAAAGAAAACTAAAAACTAAAAAACATACTTACCTCTTATGCGCCTGTTTACCTTTGAACCGTGTCAACGATGTACCTTTCTTTGAAGGCGAACGAAGCATGGAATATGAGATCTTCCCTATTCCCAATCTATACTACAAATAAAAGGCGAGCTACGTTACCATGGAAATAGATATTCATCACCATAAACTATCAACGGCACTTGCAAGGAAAAGGCAACTTCGAAGCTCTTGGTTTCATATGGATCCACAAACACAAAAGAGGGAAACAAAAGCAAAACAAGAATAGAAAAAGAAGCAAACTTGATTTATTTAGTTTTAGTTTTTCTTAGACCTTGTGTAAGATTGATTAGTCTTGATATGTTCAAGTTCTCATACACACACAAGTTAAAATAGTTTTTTTTGTTGGTTTAACTGGTTTTAAATTTTAAAGAATATATATATATATATCTCTTTAGTTTTCATGAATAGATAGAATCATAAGAAGTTTAACATGGTTTAATGTATATTGGATTTCATCATATACATCTATATTTCTTATTATCTAAAAACTTATTTTGATTTATATCTAATTCATGATTTCAAGTTTTGTTTTTAACAAAACTTAGTTTTTGATTTAATGTCAAAAACATAGATATATCATTTACCATGTGCATTAGATTCTATCCATATATAATATGCTTCAAAAGTGCTTCTATATCATGTTTTTGTATTTATACAAGTTTTTGAGAAAACGAATTTTCATTTCAAAATCTAAGTTTTGAAAAATACCGTTTTTAGTTTAAAGCTAAATTTTCATACCTCAAAAATAGTTCAAATAGTTTGTAAAATGTGTTGATTTTGATTATACATATTTGTACTTCAAATATTTATAAGAACTTATTTTATGGAATTTTTAGAGTTTTATAGGATTTATAGGAATTTATCAAGTTAGATTTCATATCCTTTAATTCTGTCCAAAGCCTGCTGGCAGTCGACCGAACAGTCGACCAATATGTACAAAACGTTCACAAGGCTCTGGCCATTGGACCAGACGACCGCACGGTTGACCGACCAGAGAGACAATTCTCTGGTTCCGGCCTCGGTCAACCGAGCGGTCCACCGACAGTAAGAAAGTTCTCACTATGCACGGTCGACCAGGCAGTCGACCGTTAGGTCATTTTTGACCTGTTGTGGACCCCAATGGCTATATTTTCAGGCGCTATAAATATGGGTCCTTTGAGGCTAGTTTTCACCAAGATTTTCAAGAGCAATTTTTTTCATCTTCTAAAGTATTTTTAAGCAAGTTTTTAAACAAGCTTTAGAGTTTCAAAATCTTATATTTATTTATTTCAAAGTTTTTAAAAATCAAAAAAAATAAGTCTTAAGAATTTAGTTTTGATCTTCATTTTCATATCTATATAGAAGTTTTTTCAAGTGTTTTCTTTATTGTTTCTTTTTCAAACACTTTGTTTTCTCACACTTGAGCTATCAATTCTAAATCTATCTTTAGGATTTTTTTTTGTGAGAAAAAATGTTTGTGGTTTCTTTGAGATCACCAAGAGAGTGTTTGTGATCTTTGTGATCACCAAGTGTATTTCCTTATTTACTTAGTGGCCACCTCTTGTGTAGAGGTTTGTATTTGAGAATGAAGTTGTGTACTCCAAGTGTTGAGTTGTAATTCTTCAGTGGAGATCCCTATGGAAGATCCACTATGAATATAGTGGAAATCTTTCTGTATAAAGGCGGGGATGTAGAGTAGTGGCTCGAACCTCGAAATATATCTTTGTGTTTGTGTTTGATCCACTATCTCTCAACTCTATCTCTCTTTATATCTTGCATTGTTTTATTGTTCATATTCATATGTTAGATATTGTTGTGTACACACTTGTGTTCAACCAAGAGAGCTTTTAAAGCACCTCAACTCTTAATCTAAAGGAATCTAGAGGAGACCAAGGCCCTTCACAGAGAATTTAGGCTCACTCTTAATTACACATATGTGGTAAAAATTTAATTTAAATTATGTATCATTCATCATTAGATTAGCACTATACCTATTCACCCCCCTTAGATATACTTTCATCAGAGCTTGCTGCTCTTGATTTGGGTCTATCAAGCTTGAGTTAAAGATTTTTATTTAGTTAATCACTATATCTGAGCATACACTCATGAATTTCATGACACATCTCATGTTAGACATTCTTAACATCCAAACTTGGAAAGTTAACATGTCCTTGTTACTTAAAATTCTAGATATTCATGTCTATTTTGTCACTATTAAAGATTATATTTATAAATGATAAAAAACCTTGAGGCTAATGCAAAAGCCATCCATGCATTAAAGAGTACCCTAAATGATGAAAATTATCTAGGGTTGCCAACTTTGATTCGGCTTTTGTAGTATGGAACACCTTTATCTCCTTTATGAATAGAAGCAATACTATATGGGAAGTGATTTGGATGATGGAAGTTATACTTCCAACATGTGCTACATGGTCTAAAGGGATGACCCTTTGAGGTAAATTCTAATTCCGAGTTAGATGAAGATGTTGACATGCCATATGAGGAGCTTGCTTTATTTTGTCAACAACTTCTTAAAAAGTTTGAATT